>WEIT01034489.1:121256-132765 GCA_013389985.1 Dryoscopus gambensis
GTCAATCAGGAAGTCTAAAGAACTGTAAATATTTGCTCTTGTAACAAGTAACATGATCTTTTTGTAGATCAGACTCAGAAGCAAAGTTGATTTAACAGGAGTTTCACCTGCTAATGGTTCCCTATTGCATTCCTACTCTAAAAACTCTCATTTTCTCAAATACATTCATTTCTCTTGCAGCTTAATGTTTCCAGCTCTGCTGTGTATTTCTGTTACAACCCAACTGCACAATACCCTGCCTTAACTCATGAGTCTGACTGTTGTGACCTCCAACAGCCTGAGGAAAGAAAGGAAAAGGCAGCACCAACACAGTTCTCTCCCTGTTCTGAGTCTTAACCTGAGATCCCATTTTGAGGCTCCATCCATCACAAAATTAGTTTCCATCCATTGATGCAGCTAAAAGAAGTAGTAGGGGAGGGGGGATGAAAAGAAAGGGTTCCTCAGCAATGCTACTCAACTCAGAGCAGTAAAATAAAATAAACAGCCAAACCACTTGCAATAGCAACAGTGTACCCAGGCAGAGAGTGAATCACTAACAATTTCTTGGAGCTTTATCAAGAGTGAGCCCATTTTGTAGATTAATGTAAAATGAAAATGGAAATAATGCTTAGAATTTCAATAAGCCTTTTAATTTATTGCTTTGAATCTAATGCCTTTAATAGAAAGTAGTTGTCTTCGAGGCAAGGTCCTTGGTATTTGCATTTAGGACATTGTCCTCTTCCCTTTTCATACACAGATAAATAATAAGACTGAAGTGTAATGTTCCATTATCCATTTTTCACTAGGAAGAATTCAGCTAAATGTAGCAGCATTGATAAAGCAACTAAGCTTAGTAAATGAAAGCTCTCCTATATCACAGTGTCTAAGGCTGACGAGTCAATAAACATATACATTTTTAACAAGATGTTTTCCTTGCTTACTACACACAGTTTTGAGAAATTTCATTTGAGTCTCATTTTTGATGGCTATGTATCAGTTTTGGATGAAGATGTTTTAATGTGTTTGTGAATAATTAGCCGGGAAATGTTGATAACAAGGACAAAATGGAGAGGAAGAAAATCTGTCTCTAATAAGCATCCTCAATACTCTACTTATCTTCAAAAAGTAGTTGAGTATGAAAGTCACAAATGTACAGCAAACACCAGGATTGCCAACACGCTGAGGGAATGCTTGTGCCAGTCTGCGCAGCGGGGTCCTTTACAACCTGAGGGGCTGAAAATGCTGGAATTTCAGCCTGGACAGTGACTGTCCTAAATTCAGTGCAGAAGCAAGGCTTCTCACTCACACAAAATACTGACCTTTGAAGTGGCTTTTGACAATGCACGACTCCACCAATACAAATTTCTGCCCCACACCGAAGCACTGAGCTGTGCAGCTGAGCTCAGCTGAAGCCTGTACCCTTCCTGTCATGTATTCAAGCAGTGGTTAACACAGGCCCAAATATAAGTCAGAAAAGAAAAGAAAAGGAACCTATGGAAGTAAAGTATGCAGTCTCAATATGAATAAAGAAGCAGTATTTTACAGAATATCAGTGGAAGAAATCCATAAAATTGCATGAGATCAGAGATCAAAAACCACTGTCATTAAACTAGAAAGATACAGAACTCAATTTGGAAAAATATAACATTGGCAACCTCAGGGGCACAAGAGAGAATTGAGCTGTGAATGTTTAAAACTCAGCATATTAAATGACTATGAGACAAAAATTTAATCCGAGTGTTCAGCAAACAGGGACAATACAAATTAGTATTGCTGTTTCAAATACTAATGGTGCCCCATGTATCAAAACATTACCAGTTCTAAAGCTTTGTTACAACATTTTATTACTTTGAAGCAGTGAGACCAATAAAAATAGCACAAGAACTCCTGAGCCCATGAAACACCCAGCTAATTAACTGCAGAACTAGAAGTATAGAGATACCCACAGTCTATTGATGGACAAGCATAGCTTTAGGCCTGAATTCTAAGTCCCAAATCCTCTTAGATAAATTCCTCTACAAGCTAGGGAGCTCTGTGGCATAATGCAAACACCAAATCCAGAGTTCTGATAAAATGCCACATAAAAGTTAAGACTAGTTTCTGACGTGTATCAAGATACGTATTTCAGTTTTAAAACACAGCTTAGCCTAATTTTTCTCCCATCATCTCATTTTTTTCCCCCTGTGACACACCACTATTTGCAGAAGAGTTTGTTCATTTACATGAGCACACACACAGCACATTTAGTATATTTTCTTCAATCTGTTCCCTGGGAATGCAAGTCAAAATCTGGGAATTTGAGACATGTCTTCAATCTGTTCCCTGGGAATGCAAGTCAAAATCTGGGAATTTGAGACATGCCTTTAGGGCATTGCTCTACTGACTGACCACTGAGGTATCCTGTCAGAATTCTGAGAAGTGACACTTGGTCGCCTTCAAAGTTTGCAAACATTATTGAAAATCAAAAAGGGCACTAAGGGAGGGGGAAAGAGGATCTGAACTCCTGAAAATAGAGAAATAAGACCCTTCTTAAGGGGAGAAGTATTTTGCTNCAATAAAAATAGCACAAGAACTCCTGAGCCCATGAAACACCCAGCTAATTAACTGCAGAACTAGAAGTATAGAGATACCCACAGTCTATTGATGGACAAGCATAGCTTTAGGCCTGAATTCTAAGTCCCAAATCCTCTTAGATAAATTCCTCTACAAGCTAGGGAGCTCTGTGGCATAATGCAAACACCAAATCCAGAGTTCTGATAAAATGCCACATAAAAGTTAAGACTAGTTTCTGACGTGTATCAAGATACGTATTTCAGTTTTAAAACACAGCTTAGCCTAATTTTTCTCCCATCATCTCATTTTTTTCCCCCTGTGACACACCACTATTTGCAGAAGAGTTTGTTCATTTACATGAGCACACACACAGCACATTTAGTATATTTTCTTCAATCTGTTCCCTGGGAATGCAAGTCAAAATCTGGGAATTTGAGACATGTCTTCAATCTGTTCCCTGGGAATGCAAGTCAAAATCTGGGAATTTGAGACATGCCTTTAGGGCATTGCTCTACTGACTGACCACTGAGGTATCCTGTCAGAATTCTGAGAAGTGACACTTGGTCGCCTTCAAAGTTTGCAAACATTATTGAAAATCAAAAAGGGCACTAAGGGAGGGGGAAAGAGGATCTGAACTCCTGAAAATAGAGAAATAAGACCCTTCTTAAGGGGAGAAGTATTTTGCTAAGTTAATATAAGGAACAAGGAGGATTCTTGGGGATTACTTTGCTTTGGAGAAATTTCTAATCTTTCTATTGCTTGTTCTATGCTTAAGAGACTGCTTGAAATGTCTCTTCCACCATCTACTCTCAGTGATACTTTTCTTTCTATTTAAAATAAAAGTGTGCTAAAATATTCAGATTAAAATGTGAAAGTCCACATAAGCATAGCAAACACACAGGGTTCTCCCTGTGAAAGGAAAGGAGAACGCCAAGACAGGGGATCTCTTACAGGGCAGCAGGAAGTGCTCTGGAATCCACTGGGAACTCCACATCCTTTGTGACTCCAGCAGCAGCAGACAGCAAACAGACAGGCACATTATCACTTCTCAGTACTATTTACCCATCCCTGCATTTTACAGAGAAGCAAGTGACCTTCTCTTGTCCCAAAGGCTTTATCAACTCTGATAAATAGTTCAGTTAAAAAACAGGGAAGCTGTTTAGGAGGTAATGATTTATTGGTCCAATCTTCTGAAACATACAATTAATTTTTTTTCCCCTATTGATGCAACCAACAGTCAAAACCAAAACCTTGTGTTTTACTGTCTCTTCCAGTTTCTATAATAAACACAGTTTCCTTCTTCAGAGTTCATAATTGAATCTGGTGTCTATATAACAAATATAAGAAGCTATAAAATTCTCCTCCCACAGGCAAATCCAACAGGCATTCACCTCCACAGTTTGGAAATAAAATTCCAACATGCAGGAGTATGAGCTCTTATACTCAGAATCTGCAAATTGTATTTTGCAGTATTTTCACCTTTTTTGTTCAGAAAACACACACTGTCTGCTCAGAAGATGGTCCACAGCTCTCTGACACTAAGCCATGGCGTTCTTTAGAAGGGCAAGCAGTTATCAACTGTCACAGAAGTGGTCCAGTCCTGCCACGGATATTCGTTACAAATGAGAACAAATTAGAACACTTCAATTTCCGAATTTTCCTACCTTTACACAGTGTAATATCGTTTGCATAAATCGTAAGTAGCAGTAAGTGCTGAAACATCTCAAGTGCAATTGTATACTGCTGTGTGAATTTTGTGGACACAAACAGAAATTACCTATAGCAAAAAAGGCAAAAAAAGCTTTAGTCATGGTCATATAGACCTGTACTATTGTGTAAGCTCCCATCACCACTGCCAGAGGATCACTACAGGAAACTTCTAGACCTGTGGGATAACGAAGGGCCCACAGAGGATCAGATGGAAAGCAAAATTAAAGCTTCAACCACTCATCCAAGGGCCAAAAAAATCCAAGTACATACACTTGGCCATTGCTGCAGGGAGAGCATAGAGGGTTTCAAATCTCTTCCAGAACCACGTTTGCTCAAAGATGTTCCAAGAGGTATAGATGCTTCCCCTTACTAATACCGTGCCTTCTACATCTTCCCTGTAAATTCAATAGGATGTCACAGGTAAAAACCACTGCTGAGGGCAACAAGGCTCAAGCATTGTTTCTCAGGCACTGTTCAATAAGAAAACAAACATTAAGAAAAAATAAAAAACAGAATGATTAATTATTATTTTCAAACCTGGAAGGCTGGCTTTGGTTTTTTTTTTTCAATTTCCTTAAAATACAATAGCTCATCCTAGAACACAGCAATCCTGGTATCAGTGGCAAGCAGTGTCATATTTACCAGAAAGTACAGAGGGTTCAGAGACGCTGAAAAACTCCCAACAATTAATAAGCCCAGATAGATTTCTTGCACTTCACCATTTGTGAAGTTGGGACCAAATATCTTGCTGTAATTTACACAGCTGAATATTCACCTACTGAATCAAACCACCCCCCTCCAAAAGCTCATTAGTTTCTTCAACTAAACTTCAGTGATCTCTTGAGCTCCCCGTGGTTCCACCTTCTGAGAAGCCCAGGCAGTAACAAACACGGAGCTCCATCTCATCATGCAGAAGGCACAGAACAGCTCCCAGAAGCACTGGCTGTTATCCCTTCCTGTTCCCTGCACTGGAGAGGAAAAACGCAACCCAAAATCTCAACCTCTCTCAGGTAACACAGAGTATACCGACATTTCATCTATCCTGGGATATTGGGGAAACAGCATCTATCCCACAGCAGATGGCAAAGGCTGGGTACTCTGCCCCTGTATCATAATGTTTTGTGGTATAAAATATGAATGTTCAATGGACAGAACAATTCATGCTGAAACATGCACAATATCAAGCCAAGGGGGAAGGAACAGTTAAATTTTTTTCTGCTACAGCAGAGATTTAAAGTAGGCTAATACAGATGTCACCACCTGGTCTGACAAAGACATTTGTATCTCCAAAGAAACGAAACAGCACAGTGGAATTAAGATGAAGCACCAGGTTACCTCCTAGGTAAGAAGAGAAAAAAAAAAAAAAAAAAGAGAAAAAAGTTTTGGAGGAAAGTTGGTGCATTCCACCAGGAAAAGACCTCTCTGTAACAGATGCAGACACTAAAATCATGTTTATATCCAAACTGTGAGGGATTCTGCTTAGTAATTGTCTTACCTTTCCTTGCACATAATGGATTGCTTTCAGTAGTAGTTATTTGTTATCCTGAGATGCTTTTTTTGCCACATCAACTGTGAGACAGCTAATTATTTTACCTACTTTTCATCTATCTTTCCAGCCTCTCATTTCAGCTGCTGTTTTGTTATCAAGGTTTATTATGAATCTTGCCATAATTGGGACTTTCAACCAAGCACTAACAATGAAATAGTGGCATAACATTCCCAACTTTCATTTAAAATCACCACCTTGTTGACTGCAAAGACTGAAATGTGTTAACCAAATGAATTCAATAGCTTCAAAGAACAAAAAAGTATTACTGCACCTTCACTGGATTTCTAAGCTCTTGACCTGAGACTAATGGAAAATAATTATATCAATTCACTGAGTACTGAATATATATATATGAAATAATACCAAATGCTGAAAAATACTGAAAGTATAGAAAGTACTTTCTTTTTATTCCCCTGTGAAGTTAACTGCTTCATTTCACAGATACTGCTTCTCAGGTGGAACTAAGAGCCCTGCAGCACAGGAATGCAGCACAGACCCTTTCCATTTGCACAAGCACGTCATCACCACGGCCCAGCGCTGATCCCAGCAGCAGCTGAGCCTCCGAGCACATCACTGTGTCTCTCAGGGGCACCGGTGAGCCTGTGGTGCAAAGGAAGCCAGCTCCATAAGGAATGGTCAGAGGTGAGGGCAGCTGGGCTGGGAGGTCAGCTGGCTGACTCTAAGTGCCTTCTAACTCCCTGTCACCTGGCCCAGCTCCCGCGGCACTCACACCAGCATTCCCATCACCAGCACAGGGCTTTGCCAGCAGAACCAGGCAGATCATCACCAAAGCACTGTCCCTTTTCTCATTCAGAACCAGCTCTGATTCCTGCACTCTCTGCTCTCCAAGGCCACTAAGAGAGACTATAGAGCAGCTTCTCAGGGGATTAGAAACCCCTCTGTAGCACAGCACCCAGTAAAACAGAACCCAGGGCTGGCCTGCTGGTTCTGCTCCTGTTTAAGTGTACAGTGCTACTGCGAACAATAAATCACTGGGTGTGAGGGGAGAGGCCAGAGTACAAACATTTGAAGCACAAGGTCTTCTGTAAGCCCCAGTTCTAGCACAATCTAATCTCACAATCAGAGAATTGGCTCAGTTTACAGCAAATTTTAAGGTTTTTTAGGTTTAATTAGAGCACCGTCTGCCTGAAGTTTTTCTGATGACTAAAAGAGCCTAGAAGCAGGTTGAAACATATGGTACTACAGCAGTGCTAGAATAATAAAGCAGGCAGACTTCCACAGAAGTCTATGGAATAATTTACATCATCTTTTTGATACCAGAACATTTAAAGTATGATTATCCTTTATGAAATCCATGGAGCTTCTGTTAAAGGAGCAGTATCAAGACCCCAACCTGGCAGCTGCCTGTAGTGTAAGACTACTCAGGAGGATTACTCTATAAAGAGCAATCTGGAAGCAAATGAGCAGCAGTAATATTAAAATATCTCTTCCTTTAAAAAAAAAAGAAGAAGAAGAAGAAAAGAAAAAAGAAAAATGTAGCTGCACTGTTCAGGTAGGAAGCACCATTATTAAATACAGAACCTACTAAATAAAAATTGAACATGTTACTTCTACATGTACCTACAATGAATGGACAAAGAAGCCAATTATTCATCAAGATATGTGTTCTTCAGATCTATGACAAGGAATTTATAAGCATGAAGGAAAATGTAGTTTGCAAACTGATTGGGTCAAATGAAAATATTTACATAATTTTACAAACAGGAGACTATGTAATATTAAAACATTAATGCACACATATTGTTTATATTTGCAGCCAGTACCTTGGCAATAATTTAGCAATACAAGATTTCTGTATCCCATGAATTGCTGTGTAATGTTCTACATGAAAGAATAACATGTCTAATTTTACTCTGAAGACAAATGATTTGTCATGCAGAAACGTTCATTAGATTTAACCATTACTAAAAAACAGGGTAATAAATCATGATTTTGCATCAAATGAAGAAGCAGCACCTTTCCTAGCTTGGTTGTTCAGTCATAATCATGATAAATGGACATTCTGGGACAGGTGAATTTTAACAAGCATTCAATACCCTTAGATTAATTAGATTTTTGTGTTCTGGTTTTTGTTCTCTCTTTCTCTATGAATGAGAGACTGGAGTTCAAAGAAACATTGAATAAACAAGTGTTCATTGTTGCATTAAAAAGCTGTTTGCTGTCACAAGGAGTCCTTCAGTAGTTTCTCTAGTTCATTCCACCCTTCCACACAGGAAAAGAGAACATGCGGAGAGAAACCTGCATTTCATCTTAGCATTTCAACCACGAGTAACAAAATGTCATCCTGAAACATACATATGTATGTTTTTACTCCGAAAAACCTAAATTCTGGCACACTGTGGACATACAGGCAAATAAACATTCTTTTCCCTGTTCAATACTGTAGAGTCTCCTGGTATTTGCTGCATCATTGTATCTTTGTGGCATGGTACAGAACAGGAACAGTAGGGAAAAGAAAGCTATGGGTGAAATATCTTAACCTCACGTCCGATTTCTTACAAGGATAGGACGTACAGGACAGCAGCTCAATAAATCCCCAATTAGTCAGTGAGTGAGCAAGTCCATCCTTGCACATTTGGCTACCCAGAGGTTTTTTTCAGGAGCTGAGGACTGGAAGTCAGCAGGTGTGACTACAAGTATGATGACATGAAAGCCTGATGAAACTATGTTTGGGCATTCAATTTAAGTGTGATAATAAGTAACCACTGTTATCTCCCAAAGGAGGTGTTCACAAGAGTGCACTGCGAAGGAATAAAAGCAAAACCTAAACAAACAAAAAAGCCCCACGGAGCTATCTTTAAAAAGTTACATCTGCCTGGCCTGGATAAAATGTGGACGGGGCCCAGCATCAATATGGGAATTGAATTATTTGTTTAGTTTGAGCTTTGCTGAGGAAAATGGAATCTAACACTTCTATCTACCAAACGATCTGTCAGGGCAGGACGAGCTGAGTCAAACTGCTGCCTCTGCTGACAAAATGTTCTATGGATTGGTAGCAAGGAAGAAAAAACTAATATCATGCCAACAAATGTTCTGATTTGAAATCGCCAGTCACAGGAAAGACTGTCTTGGAATACTAATCACCCAAGAGAAGAGCAGAGATTGTCCTATTCCATACTATAGTGTATGTTCAGTGCTACAGCCTGAACAAATGTGAACAGAGCTAATTTAGGACTATGCCAAAGGAGCGGACAGCAAAATCCCTCGGGCACTATTGAAGATTAACGTGGTCAGCAGAGTCGGAAAATGTCCTGAACAGAAATGAAATGGAAGAGAAGGAGAAATAGATAAGTTATTAAAGAACACTGATGAGGAACGTGTTGTCCTGGACCATAAGGAAAAACCTCGCTAAGCTTCACTTGTAATGAGAATGTGTTTAATCACTTATACAGGTAAATAATCACCAGCTATTCCAGAACACTGGCTAGAGACAAAGATGCTGGAAGCAGGCCAGATGCTGAAGTTCCTGGAAAGCACTGCATGGCTTTTATTGCACACACAATATAAATATTAAATGAAGAAAGAAGAGAGCAGGTCAGATACCATTTTCAGAGTTTCCTTTTGAATCTTATTTCACACATGGATTTTAAGGGTTTAACAAAAAATGCCTAATTTCAATGTGAATTCAAAAATAATTAATATGCACAGTGTACATACAAAAGGCTGATTGCTGTAGGAAATTCATCTTAAAAACCTGGCATTGGGGAACTCCATGATCTACAATCACACTGCTGTAGTACTTGGATGGTCCCTTTTTCCACATACTGGAAATACATGACCCACATGCATGACCCACATGCATGACCCACACTAGATACCTAAAAATCCAGAATACCAACCCTAAAAAAGAAGAACAGTCCTTGATTGGAGGATCTTCTTTCTTACAAACAAAGGTCAAGGAAATAAAGCATTTAAAGAGTAAATCCCTATTAAATCTGCCATCCTCCCAAACTTGTGTTTTGTTTCCAATTATACTGATTTTATGATATTCTGCTATTTATGATATTATTATTAACAAGGCTCAGAAATTCCATTTTCAGGATTTCATAATTCCTTAAACTGTTCTCTTTTCAACATCTATATAACATACTGATTTTTTAAGCTTTGGAATCCCAGAAAACTTGAATAAAGCAATACTTCTGCCACTCCAGCTAGCATCTCAGACCTCCAAGTAATACATTTGATGTCATTCAGGAAAAAACCCATCCACCAGATATGACATTCCTGATGCTAACGTTAAACAAGATAAAATGCAGTAACTTGACAAAGACAAATGAAAACCAAAGCATCCCCTCCAAGGCAGCAAAACGAAAAGGCAAAAGTCTCCTGCAATTGACCTTAACGAAGTTACACTGCTGGTGTATTAAACCAGACAAATCTATCTGAATAGAGTTTCATGGTTCAGAGTTACATGTGCAAAAGTCATGAAAATAAGAGTTATTCCCACAATTGTTTAACATGGTTCAGTGGCTTCCTCACACTAAGGGCATCTTTTTCCTCTCCTTCAGCCAGTGCTGTATCAGCTGTACCCACACGTGTGTGAGCAATGATAAGCAATTATGTAGACTTTACAGTGAAAACTCTTAAATAAGAATTGTGACTGCAGTTCAGCAAAGTAATATTGCTTTGCTAATTAACAGTACAAAAGGCTTAGAGATTTCTTCTGAAGGGAATGCTGAGAAGTTAAGCACATGCTGTTGTCATTGTACTATTTAACACTGCTCTTGGTCTTAACCAAGGACATGTAAGTTTATTTTATCTATGTTAATTACTATAAAGCTAAAAAATCAACCTGAGACTCTGCAGTTATGCAAGATAGTCTATATTATAAACAGGACATTTATGCCAGCCTACATATTTTATGGCCCTTTTCTAACCCCAATTATCTGTAACATACTAGTTTGAGAAAATATCAGGATCAAGGGCATTGCACTGTTGCTTAATGATCAGAAATTATGAGAAATTCCCTTAATTATGAAATTTTAAGGTACATATTTACTGCAGAGATCTTCTATATAATAAGGGCTAGAACTTTTCTCCTCCAGTTCCCTTCTGTCCATAAATTAAACCATTTCAGCCAAACTTAATGACTCTTTAAACCCTGACAGCAGCTTGACTGGGACTTTCACTAAAACTGTAGGATATTTGCAGGCCAACATGCTGAGTGAAGAGCAGCAAGAATAAACATTTCTACCCTAATATCTCCCAAACATCCTCTTAATTTTTCACTTACATTTTTACATATTTTACGCACCCACTGACACAGGCTTAAAAGAACATGGGTCACAAAAACCTACGACTTCCAACATCCCAAAACTAAACCAAGCTTTTGAGACACCTCAGTATAATAAGGCTAAGGAAAGGCAGCAGCAAAACATAAAGAATCTCTTGCACTTGTCAGTTAATGTAGCATTAAAGTTGTATATTTAGTCACACACAGGAGCTGTAGGGATGGGAAAGGCCATTTGCTAATCTCAATTAGGCCAGTGTGAACCTGACAGCAAAGATATTTGCAATTTACATGAATGCAAGTGCTATCAATAAGTAATAAAAGATTTATTATAGGGATGTTCAGATAATTCCCCAAATACCAATGAATAAAAATATATCTATTCATGAGCCTTCCATTAGTAGTGTTTCACTGTACTTTATATGTATTAGATTAAAAGCCTCTTCTTCAAACCTTTCCTGAGCAAA
>WEIT01034489.1:133551-161173 GCA_013389985.1 Dryoscopus gambensis
AAAAAGTTTGAATGAAAGAACCCAGGGGCTGCAGAGAGCACTGCCAACAGAACCTGCAGTGGTGGAGTGGTGGTCAGTTGTTTTAAAGAGCTTCTCAAGTAAAAAGCACCAGAGAACAAGAGGAAATAAGGCACAAACTCACACATCACATTTTATTTCCACATTAAGAACAGAAGAGCAGTGATATAACAAAGGCCAGAGGAAGCTTTAGGGAAAAATATTAAGTAGTAGATGTGGTGTCATATAATGTAACTGAGCAACTTCTTCCTTGGTTATAGCAGTTGGAGTGAGTCATCTTACTACAGCCTTTTCTGCAAAACAACTCATTTGTGTACTGTAACAAAATGGCCCAGGAACCAGGAAGTTATGGAAGATTTCTCTTTGGCAGTTGTTAAGGTTAACTGTAAAAACATCCAAAGACTGCACACAAATTTTGTGGAAAGAGCAGTGGAGCTCAGCACTGAAGACCAGGCAGTGGGCATCCTGAAGGGCACACGTCAGAACTCTGGACCTTCCCAGATGTGGGAATGTGCAATTTCCAGTGGTCCAGCTCTCAGTCTAAATGTGCTTCCAGCATACTTGAAAAAATTTATCGGCACACCACCATGAGAGAAAAGCACCTCGGCTTTCTCACAAGTGCATTTAACATAAGCGTCTCCTCATCAGATGATGCAAGTGGCCAGTGCAACTTTCTTAAACCAAAAACTAACACACAGTGGGTGTGGTTTTTCCTCTTAACTACAACAGAAAAAGGACATGGAACTGCTTTACTAACCAGGATAAGGCAGAAAATGAAAACTAGAGGAACAAGGTCATGTTTTAAATTATTTTTTTAACCAAGCAATGCACAATTCCTAATAGGTTGCAACACACATTAAAAGCATTCTCCATCCAAATAAAACCAGAAGTAACGCTGCTCAGAAAGAATTGCCGAGCTAAATCTGCAAAGAAACATGGGAGGAAATACCTGCCCCCCTCTGGTTCTAGGTAATAAAGCAACAAAATTCGATTTGGTTTGAAAAAGACTAACTCAAATCCACGAACTTGAGTTTTAAGGAGTTCCTATCTACAGTATTTAAAATGTGAGTTTACAGTGATTAACTTGTGGCACTTGTTTTGCAATAGTAAAAACAAAAGTGGGGTGACTATAAAGGATTTTTGGTTTAGGTCTGTGAGAAAACTTCTAGCCCTGATGGTAAAGCCATTTTTATCCCATTTTCATAACTGAAGTGTCAGCAAAGTTCTTCTGGTAGAAAAATACACCATTTTTGCAACATCAGTACATTTCTAATTGGATGAATTAAGTCCCTACTAAATTTAATGGGGTACTTGCCTAAACTTTCGTGTCCTGATGGTCAAATTTGTCTTTTCTCATATATATATCTTCTTCTATTCTCTCCTGCTTAGCACCAGCTTTGCTCTTCCATCTTTCCAGTTCAACCTTTAAAATCTCTTGGCTCCTTCACACAACCAACCTCTTTTCCTATCTGCATAGTGACAGTAGAGAGGTACCTTAGGCATATACCACTCCAAGCGGAGATTTTACCAGCAGAGAAATACAAGCTGGCAACAACAAGCAAATCTAAAACTGATATTTACCTCTGCAGCTTTTTGCAGTAAAAAACATTGCGAGTCCATAAGATCATAGTGAATCCTGACTACCTGGATCTTGGCTCAGATACAAGGCTTGGAGCAGTATGTGGCCATTGCACCTGGCAAACAATATCAGAATCTTGGTCCATTAAAGTAAAGCACACAATGTTTTTATGGTGTGCTTTTCCTTCTTTTTTTTTCTTTTTTTATTATTTTCCTTTTTTATTCTTTTCTTTTTTTCCTCTCTTTTTTTGTTTTGGTTTTGGTTTTTGTTTTTTGGGGGGGGTTTTTTGTTTGTTTTGGTTTTTTGGGGTTTTTTTTGTTGTTGTTGGTTTGTTTTGTTTTTTAATTTCCAATGGCTCATGCACAGCGAGAGTGATGCATTGCTGATCCAACAAAACACTGATTCCTGAATTAGAGAAGTTCTTTTCATTTCTCTGTCCCTCCATTAGATTTGACTTATTCATGTCACAGCATGTTTTAACTCAAAAGTGCAAAATAGGAACAAAACATATTCTTTTGCGGGCTTTTCTTGTTTGACTTAAAGTAAATAAAATAATCTAATTCCAACAGACTGCAAAGATCATCTACTCTACAGAGGCAGACAAGGACAGTCTGCACAGAGCCCTGCAGGGTGGGTTTGCTGGCCTTTGTAAAACCCATTTTTCTTGAGTAACTTGCCATGTAGTTGATCATGTCCATGCACAACAAACAGCAATTACCCAAGTGCCTAACTGGCGCTCTTGCAGAATGGTTGCTGCTACTTACACCTGTTTCCTCTCTTCTGTTCTGGCCCATTACTGTCTATTATGCCTGCACTGTGTACTGCAAATAATTTCATTTTACTAATTCCTCTCAGATATGCCCTGGGCTATTGTCATACTGTGCACTCACTTTTCTTCTGGGCTGCACTAATTCTGTTCCTTTGATAATACAGTGGGGCCCATAATTCACTGCTTAGATGGATTGCATTGCTCTCTACCTTTCCAATCAAACTCCCTTCTCAGAGCACCTCATTTCAAGCCTCTTTAACAGCTCTCCACTCCAAACACTCCAATCTTGACTACAAAGATATAATACAATTCTGAAAAAAATCCTATTTGTGCTAGAAAGGCTCACAGGGAACAGGCAGAATTCCTACAATTCATGGGTGCTCTCATTTGGCTGCTCTGTGATAATCAACCACGTTTTAGTTGTTGAAAACAACTAACTCCTGAAGAGCTGAAGAAAGACTGATAACAAGAAGCTACTTTGGTACATAATAGTGTCACTATTCAGGCCCTGAGTCTGCAAACTTGACATGACTCCTGCAAAGACCTCAGGACTGGAACATTTGTTAAATGTACTTTGAGAGTGGTTGTGAAATAAATAAGGAATTGGTAGTGGAATTATCTTTTGATCTATGCATATTAAACAAATAAAAACAATTGAAATATTTGCCTCCATTTTTCAGTGCTTAAATTTGGTTTATAACGTATTTAAGGTTTAAGCACCTGCTTAAGTATCCTGCTAAGTCAGAATTCTAAGGAATTTTTACTTACATTAGAAATCACCCATCCATTGGAGGCAGGGTACATGATGTTAAGGTTATGCAACTGCAGAACAAGAAGGTGTTCCTAGTTTCTTGTGCAGTAAGACAAAAGACAGCTGATTAAAAAAGCACATATGGAGTCCAAGAAAATAAGATAAAATTTCATAGTTATTGTATCATATTAAAGTCTCCTAAAAAAAGATTAAATTGTCTATTTGGAGTTTTTTATGAGCTTTCCTACTACATGTCCATCAGTAGTGACTGTTCCAATAACTTGTTTCTCAGACTCTGTAGAAAGCTTTTTCTAATTAATGAGAAATATATTACCATCAGGATGAAAGCTGTCATTTATCTACAGGTGAAACATTTTAAGTATGAACTGCTCACAAGAGTTGCAGGTTTGTGGAGTTTAAATGACGTGGAAATGCACTTTAAGGAAAACCTAAACCAAGGCTTTAAAAAGATTATTTATTCCATCAAATAAAATGGCAAGAAGACCTGTATTAAAACAATTATTAAACTGTTACATTTGTAAATTTGATCATATATTTCTTAACACAATATGAAAGGTTTGCTTCCCAGCAACCTGCACTCCTATAAATACTCAGAAATGTGCTCAGAAAGCAAGAGAATTGTGCAAATGGAATAAAGTTGTTAATGACAGAGAAGAGCCAATATCTCACTGATGCAAATAAAGGCCTCAGTAAGAGCGTGTGGATGTGCACAGGAGCACACACACAACAGCCTCAGGCGGTGTGTGAAGATGTGCTGGTTCTTGAATACAAGCATGTTTCTGTGTCATCATCAGAAACTGTTTTGGCACCAGTATCGATACTGTTAATAAATTAAAGCACGTCAAGGCCAGATGAGATAATCTAACAGGTCCCTTTTGACCTTAACAAAAAGTTAAAAATGTATTTGAAGTCCGCTTTTTGTGTTTAGACTGAATTGAGGGTTGTTTTGCTGCTTGTTTTGTCTCCTCTGCCTCTCTCCCTTTCTGGAGCAGACAGAACAAGCTGAAATGGCAAAAGTACTTTTACCCTGTTATATAAAGAAATATATTCAGGCTAGACTTCTAAGAAAAAAAAAAGCAGTAGCCCGACAAACCAGCAAGTGTGGAAAACACCATTTTGGGAGAACTCCCAAACTCATAATTCCATTATTACAAGACACAATAGCCCCTGTTCTAAGATGTACAACACCTGCTCTATGGCACATAAAATGAATTTCCTGCAATATCTACCACATTTCTCATTGTGAGATCTTATTACAGCTCGTAGAAGAGTTCTGTCGAACTATTTCAATTTTGTATTACAGCAATCAAAATACAGTAAAAATGAGAGGCTACAGTCTATGGCAGGAACATACAAATAGTCTGACAAAAATCTCCATAAATCACCTGCTCCATCTCCTGTGCTATTGAAAAATCAAGAATACCCAAGACAACCCCTGACAGATGTTTTCTTAACACTTCCTTAAGAAAAACTCTCTAAGGATGCCCTACCACACACCCAGGTGCCTGTTTCTACTGCTCCACTCTTTTTACTCTGGAAAAGTTTGGGGTTTTTAAATACCTGCATTGTATCTTCTTTCCTACAATTAAAGCTGATTACTTCTTGTTCTAGCCTCAGAGAATACAGAAACAAAGAAATCACAGTCTTCTTTGTAGCATCTTTTACAGACCAGATATTTGTTACTGTGGTTTTCTTCAGCCTTTTTTTCCTAGAGCAAAATAATCTAATTTCCTCAACCCTCCCTCAGAGGTTAAATCTGCTGAACTTCTCATTTCTATTTTTTTCCTTCCATATTTCTCTCATTTTTGTATGTCTGTCTTAAAGGGTGAAACTCAGGATTGCATCCATGCCCTAGCTGAAGGCTCAAAAATCCCAGGGAAAACAAAGCAATGGCCCTCCCTCATGTTAGATGGAAAATTCCAGTTAAGCCATCCCAAACTAAAATTAACTCCTTTTTTCCCCCTTGTTGTTAACAGCACAGCATTTTGCCCACATATTCCACATATCCACTTTACAATATGCTACAACCACCAGGTCTGGTACTGCTGACCAGCTGTCAGGCCAAATATTCTCTGTTATCTGTGGGTTCCCGTTGTTGCACTTGCCTGTCTGATGCTTGAGTCCTGTTCTCTGCTTTAAGATCATGTTGAGCTCAATAGTATAAACAAAATTACTGATGACAGAAGACAATTTAATAGGTTTTTTGGTTTCTTTTGGGGGAGGTGATCCAAAAAAAAATATTAGCAGAGACAACAGCATTTAAAAGTGCTTAGGAAAAAACAAATGGCTGATCAAGGTGGAAAAGACACACAGGGAAACTGCATCAATGCGTGTGCCAGTGGAACATGGGTTAAGATGCAGAAGATATTAAACAATCTTCTATTTGGTGTAGGATCAGAGCAGAATAAGGAAAAAACCTCACGGAGCCTCCCAGCCTGCTGAACAGTGGGGACCAAGTGTGGAGATCAACAAAAGGGGCAGGCACAACTGATGAGGAAACAGCAGATCTGAACAAAGACACGTCCTTCTAAGCCCATGATATGAAATGAGATTTTTGCTGTATGCAGAAATCTGGTCACTGGATACACAGGTAAAGAAAAAAGGGATCAAACGTGAAGGAGTCACAGAAACTGAGCTAACACAGAGACAGCTCGAGAATGCATCCCAGCAGAGCAGAGGGTGCATGTGCATGTGCTGCCCCTCACTCAGCAGGGAGGGCACTGAGCACAGGGATGAGCAGCTCCCCCAGACTGTGGGGGACACAGACTGTGGCCAGTCAGGGATATGGCAATTACAAGTTAAATCCATCCCCACTTGCTTTTTGCCTTCATCTGTGTGCTTAGAGCAAGACTGATACTGTAAAAGGCACCTGCACTTGGGTAAATAACTCTGGTACTGGAAAAAGTAGGAACCTCCATATTATTATCTGAGAATCCTTCCAAAGATGACAAACACATGCTTTTGACCTGAGGTTTGCTGAGAACACCTTTGCACCAGTTCTCCATAAACAGGCTTTTCATTGCAGCTATACTGCAGGACAACTGGAGAAGAGAATATGGAAACAACCAGGGGCTCTTAAGGGCATTGCAACTGTTATGTAAAAGAAAAACTGTAAATGGATTTCCTTGCTGCCGCACACTTTTAGAGGCAGAGATGTGTACTGAGGTAGAAAACTATTTGTCTCCGCCTGCAAGAGCTCTGTATTATTTTTCTCCTCTATGCCAGGGTGGTCATCTCTTGGATACACACTTAAAGAAAGCACTTTCTATAGAAACAGAATGTATGAGTCTAGAAAATTCTTAGTGTGTTACTCATATTCTTGATGTCATAAAGGACAAAGAGAAATTGAAGACTCTCAAAGTTTATTCATCAGAAGTGTGTCCTTATATAGGTGCCTCTCTACAGACACATGCATACTCATACACAGTGCACGTACTTTTTACATTAGTCTTATGTTTTCTAGATTTCAGCTTAATTTCTCTACACATCTATTTCATCTTGTGACTACAACTGAAAAGAAAAACAGCTACTTTTGCACAAGAATTTACATCAGCTGGCAAGCAAAAATCCTATCAAAATCTCCACCATCACTTAAAGTGGCATACAAAGAATTTGCCTCCTTTTGCAGAATTGGATTGATTTACTCTGCTAATCATCATTATATTATAAGCCCATATTAGGTCTTGGCAATGCACATGGTCTATCTTTAGCCCAAGCCATTGTACCAGCTCTTTGTAAAAGGAAAGTCTCTAAAAGCTGATCCTGTTACTGTAAATGCACTTCAGTACACAAATAAAACAGAACTTAATCTCACACAACCACTGTCTTGAGGTCAGATGTCATGCATTCTTACACAAATCTAATATAGTACAAGAAATAGACACCACTGTTAAGGTGCAGCCAATTTACCCTGTGCTCTGCCATCCTGCTGGACATGGCAAGACAGCAGGATGTGGTGAAGTCCGTGTTTTATGGAAGATCTCAAAAGAAGTGCTGTCTCTGAGACACAGGGCTCAAATACTGAGCGTTCAAGATTTCATTTTTGCCCCTGGGAGAGATAAGGGTGAACACCAACTGTTTTTCCTCATCAAGTGCAGTGTAATAATGATACCAGGCACTTTCTTAGACTCTTCAGTTCACTAGGATTTGGTCTAAATTAAATGTTTCTGGTAGCAGACATGCTCCAGCAGCATGCTGAAAAGACAGCCTCTGGATGGGAACCCGAGCCTAAGGATTTCTCCCTCCACAGTGCCTGGCACATAATGTTATTGTACTGTGCCAAATTCTGTCCTACTTAATTATATTTTGATTTGCAAACATTTTCTCCACTGCTCTCTCACTGGACACCACTCTGCTCCCCATCTCAGAAGGCTCTGTAAAGTCACTGCACTTCTAGACAGTTCTTGTATTCCTTCCAGAATCAGCCACATCAAAAAGTGACTTACATATTGGGCAACAGTAAAACAAAGAACTACAGAAATGTGAAATACCACTGTTCTGTAGGATTCTGAGTTTGGAACAGGAGGCAAAACCCCCAAAAATCAAGAAAACCCAATCACACATTTGAGTGGCATATCACAGACTAAATAAACCAAGATTAAACACAGCACAACAGACACTGAATCTGCATAATCTGCATGTATCTGTATCTCAGCACAGGATGTGCCAAATTTCTTTTGCTCATTGCACAGAAGAGTCAAATAGTCCCTTAAGAAGTAAATTTGATGCAGTATAATTTGCTTATAGTAAAAGGATTAATCTGGGCACCCCCCTGCTGATCATTAATTCCAATTTATCACAGCAGATACAAATCTATGAGAGAGTTAGTTTTCCAAAGCAAATGTGATTTTTCATAAGCAAAATCCCCACCTTGTGAGGACAGAGTACATGTTTCTAGGCATTGCAAAGTTCTCAGATCACTTTGATCAAAGCAGGTCAATAATTGAGTCTAACCAGCACTCCTTGGACCTGCTAGGTATTCCTCCTGCATCTAAGTGACCCTCGAAGAGAATGCTTTTTTTCCTTCATGTGAAAAAACCCTCACCCCAAGATCACAGCAAATCACTTGCATTCAGATGATGAATAGGAAAAAAACCCCAAACCCAGTCAGTACAAGTGAAAGAAAAGCCTCACAACTCCCAAGCAGCAAGGTTTGAGCTGAGTGCTGCCAGCAAGCAGGGCTGGAACTGCACTGGTGATGGAAGTGGGCAATGGAAAGGCCACTGAGGGGAGGTGCTTCTCACATAAACCAGCATCGCTCACCCGACACCAAAGGAGCTCAGCCCTGGCAGAGTGAAGAGAAATGCAACTCCTCACATTTTAGCTTGGCAAAAACCAGTCCTGCTTTCTCTTTCCTTCACTGCCTGTCACTTCACTATGTGATCACCCATGATATTAAAAATCAGAGGAAGGGCTAATTTCACAAAAGCAACTGCTAAATTTAGCTAACTTCTGTTAACATGCCACATGCTCGCAGAGATTAAAAATATGGTGATGGCAGGTGGAAATAACTACAGCAAAGGGTAAATAAACCCAGCAGCAGGCACAGTCCTCCCTCTTGACTTCACCTCTAAAATCTGCATCTACAAGGAGGAAAAGGAGGCAAAAGGCACCAGTTTTAGCAAAACTTAATGATTTGTAGCTTAAAAAATGTTGAAAATTATGCAGCAAAAATTATTGAAAGGAAGCAGTTTCATCATATTGTTTTGCTTCTTAGCTTAACTTTGGATGTGGAAGGAGAGTCACTGATTTCTGCATTAATTTGATATATTTGTTTTACTTTCCTGGCCAAGGCCATCTCTACATGATAGCCTTTAAAAATTAGGGGAGTTAATTTTCAACCTTGATAGCTGGTAAGATAAACATTATAAAATAAGAGATGCTGGTCCTGGCTGAGCTACCCCTTTAACATATCTGATGTGTGAATTCCTCTATTCATCTCAACAGTGAGTTAACTCCAGGGTCTAGTGAGGCTGTGTTAGGACAGTTTCCAAATGCTTTTAGCACATGTGCAAGCAGGAGATGTCCATTCCATTTTCCTCCCATTTATGCAAGAAGTTACTTCAACTGTACAGGCAAATTAATTAGAACAGCCAAACAAGGGAGGAATGCAAACACCAGCTCATCAGCACTGCATCAGGCACCTTTTCTCTCCCTGCAATGTCTCTTTCCTTTAGAGCACCTGTGATGCAGCTCAAGGGGAAGCCAGGCTCCAAGGGGTCCAGCTCATTCCCTTCATAAATCCAGCTGACATTTAGGAGGATAGAATGACAGTTTAAGCCAGCTTTTGTCTCTGTCTAGTGACTTGCACTCTCCCTGGGGCCCTGGCCCAGGTAGCTCTGACAGAGGGCTCTTTGTCTTGCCTGACAGTGTGAGAAGTGGGAACCTCTCTGTTCCAAACACAGAGGAATCCTTGCAGGGCCACACTGGACACCAGCCCTTGCCATCAGCAGAAACACATCTGGACTATGGCTGCAGCCCTGCCTGCAGGTCTTAATGAAAAATTTCATTTTGCCTTCTTGCAGGGATGTCTGACACACCAGAAACACACAGATCAGCAAAGGAAAATGTTTGAGGGTCTGTGCTATATATGAATAACAAGGAGGGATCTATGCAAAGAAAAATGATGAGATGTGCATGAGATAGACGAGAAGAAGGGAGCCAACATCTGGCACTTACCTAATTAGCAACTGGATGTGGTGGCTGTTCCAGAGATCTATAGCTCAAAATCCCTTTTTTATTGGTGCAAGAAATGCCTGCATGTACATTAGAGGAAGCAGTTATACCATGAAAAATTTTGGAAAAATTGGTACTTTTCTGCTGAAGCATCTGCACTGTAAGTAAAGGAATCATATATTTGTTTAACTAGCTGGGTAAGAAGGTAACGTATAACATCCCTGAGATCATCATGAGAAAATTTAGCATTTCTTGACGTTCAGATGGCTTTTAGAGCATAAGGGACAGACTGGCCACCTCTTCATGCAGCACTCCATCCTGCCAGCTGCCATAGTCTGGGCGGCAAGGCAGACCCCCGTCCAGCACACAAACCAAGGGCAGGTGGGAAGGGCTGTCTGCTGCAAGGTTCCTGCTCCTTCACATAAAGTGCTAAAGTCAAAATCGTTGCTATCACATCCAGGGAAAGTTTTAAGGGCATTACAAAAGATAAAATCACTTTAAGGTTGTGCTTTGAAGGTTTAACCATATTGTGGAGGATTGGAGATGTCTGAAGCAGATCAGAGCCTATTATTCAAGAGCAGGAAGAGAGCACTTGACCATGCAGACCACCATGCCAAATCTCACCTGCACAGGGACATCCAGTCTGACCCAGCACCAAACCCAACATCATCACTGAAAAGAACCCTCAAATCTACTTAGTGTAGAAAATTTCGGAATCAGCTGCACTTTTGGGTTTCCCTGTAATGATACCCCTGCAATATCCCTGTAATGTTTTCCCGGCAGATACTGGCACATTGCAGCACACACTGCACGAGCATTAGGCAGAAAGTTTCTGCATTTGCCAAGGCTCTCCGAGGAAAAACAAGGTGCTAAATCCAAGCGGTAGTGTGGGAGTCTGTTCTCTTTAATTAGTTAAACAAACTGCTTGAAGAGCTGCAGGGGAAATAAAGACTTCTCTGCTGTTACACTTCAGCGCTACCTTCACCTTTACTGTCCAGAACCCACTGCATCATTCTAATAAAGCAATATCAAAATTATTTTAAAAATCCATAAGAAAATCCCCAAGCCAAACTCAGAAGAAATCTATCCTTCTGACCATTTCCTTCCCAGACACATCCATGAATTGTCTGGAAAAAACGGGCTAGCATTTCAACCCAAAAGCTAACAATTCTCATCTAAATGCTGCCAGACTTGGTTGCCCCATCAGGATAAAGATATGCCACTGGCCTCTCATTAGAATGACCAACCACTTGTCCTTAACAGAAGCACTAACGTAAGCCAAAAGTGCCACCTGATCAATCCACTGTTGTATGCAGTAGTTCTTTTAAACACAAGCAGAGCCATAATCCATAGGAACTATAAAAAAATCATATATTAAAAAAAATTTAGAGAAAAAAAAATCAAGCATGAGCTTTCAAGTAATAGGAGGCAACAGAAATGTGAATCACAAAGTATGTGTGAAGCAGATTTCTTACAAGAATTTTTATACCTAAAAATCCTTGTATGCACAATATGGTTTACAATTACTGACATAAAGATTAATACAGAGCTATACATAGAGTACACTAAGTTGCTTGCTCCAATATTATCTTCAGATACTAAGAGCAATCAAGAAAATACTTTCAAGATAAATTGGCATTTGACAGGGGGAAAAAAATTGTTCTTGAATCATTACTAAAAAGAAAGGCTATTATAATGAAAGAATTGCTTTCAAGCCTTTTAATTATGACAAAGAAAATACTTCATGGCATTTCATATGCTGCAATATTTTGGATTCACGGCAAGCCATGAGAATGGTCATTTTGCCAAGACAGTTATCTACTGAAATCTGAGACATAATTATGGTCAGTGAAACTCCTAATCTTGAAAGACCTGAGATTTAATTCTTTGCACAACCAATTTCTCTCTGGATTTCCTCCATGTTACATTTGGCACGAATAACTTCAAGTGAAGAACAGGTCCACAGAATTCTGTCCCTCTGAACTGGAATGAGGAAGGATTATTCAGTGCCTTTTACAAGAGACACCTATTCAGCATTAATCTTAACCTCCTGTGTGCCGGGATGTGAGGCAATGATAGAGACAAAAATCCATTTCAGGTGGGTTCCCAGACACAGGGGCGGGCAGGGAATGGTGCAGGTGCCTGACAGCACTGGCAGACCCAGGCACACACCACACTCAGCGCCAGTCAGTCTCCACAGGTTCATCCGAGGGAGCAGGACAGGCCAAGCCAAGAAACAGCAACTTCCTTACCATGCCTTTGGAATCCAACCCCTGCAGTGATGACAGAATAGGGCAAAAATGACTGCATGTAACTGTGCCACCGCCAGTAAGCCAGGCTCATATTCCAGTAGGTCACATTTTTAAACACAACAAATATAAGTGGATTAAAACATTATTTTTGGAGTAGATTGCTGGCAGCAAGGACTGAACATAAGATCTGAGCTAAATTATCCAGATCTGTTAACTCAAACACTGGAGCAAACTCACAGTTCCATGTGGCTGGGCACCAGAGGGAGAAAGAACTACCATGTCTTCATGAGTTACTATCTGTAAACAATAAACTGTGAGAAGCTGGCATCCAATAAATTATATCCTAAGCCCCATGGTTACAAACTAGAAGCCTGAGGCAGGCTGGAATGCATGTACACTTACTCTCATTTCCAGATCAATCCATGAAGTCTGGACTCTGTATCACTCAGAAAGTGAAATGCAGCCTTTCCTGGTAACAATTATTACTTCTCTCAGATTTCAAACTATACTGGAAAAAAAATCTTATTGTGATGCTATTTCACCTGGAAAAACATTTCAGCTTTGTCTGGAAGGTGTGACAGAAATGGTTTCTTTGGAACTTACATTCTTCCCTAATTAGAGACTGACTTGAAATCTGGTTTTATCACTTAATGACCCTTGGGAACATCCCTGATTTTTGCATCATTTTGGAAAGTGCTGTTATATTGTTTTCACAGAACCATCCACCACAAATTGCACAAACAACTAAGATGACAGGGTGTTCTCATGACAGAGAGTTTGAGATGACAGAGCATCCTGGAGCATACAAGTGTATTCCAAACTGTTGCCATATGGTTCTTTCCTAAAAGCAAGGAAAGAAAGCAAGAGTTTCTTCCTAAGACAGATCCTTCTATAAGTGGGTTGCAGTCCTAGCCACGCACTTCTGCAAACCTGCTTCAAAATGAACTAAATCTTAAGTGAAAGTAATTGGATTGTATCCATCCAGGTCTAGTATTTAAAAATTCTAAAGCTGTATGGGGCACTTGGATTCCCTGACAGAGGCTTTTCATCAGAGCATCAACAGAGAATAATAGAATAACTATGCCAGTATTCCTTCCTACACTATTATTATTATTATTATTATTATTATTATTATTATTATTATTATTTTCTGTGAATGTATTCTAGTGGGTCCTATTATTTCTTCTTCTCATAAACACCACAAATTATCACATTTACAAATTTAAAAGTTAATTTTTAAAAGTCACCACATTCTACTCCCTAATTTAAAATACTGTGTAGGTGAGTGGGTCAGAAAGTTTGAAGCTTTGCTCTTATTGTAAAAAGTCTACCAGTCTTTTCTCTTTTTTGGGATTGACTTGATATTGATAAATGCTGAATTATGAAACCCTATAGGTAAAAAGAGGTTCAAACCAATGTAATTTAGTAGCTGCTACAAGCGCCAGTATGAAGNTATCACATTTACAAATTTAAAAGTTAATTTTTAAAAGTCACCACATTCTACTCCCTAATTTAAAATACTGTGTAGGTGAGTGGGTCAGAAAGTTTGAAGCTTTGCTCTTATTGTAAAAAGTCTACCAGTCTTTTCTCTTTTTTGGGATTGACTTGATATTGATAAATGCTGAATTATGAAACCCTATAGGTAAAAAGAGGTTCAAACCAATGTAATTTAGTAGCTGCTACAAGCGCCAGTATGAAGATTCTCATTTTGGCCATCATACAGTAAAATAATCAATATTTAATACTATTACTAAAAAAATACTAGCAAGTTATATCTTTCAGCCATTTTATTCATTCAGGTAATTCCCATATTTATTTCTGATAGGAGAGAAAAAAAAATCTATTTCATTTCAAATACTCCTTTGAAAAAAATTGATTGCAGAACAATATGGAGTAGCATTTTTGAAATTTTCACTCAAAAGGAAGAAATTGAGATCTTAGCTACAGTGCAGGGTTAACTATTTTGCATCAGACATAAAAATGCCTCATTTTTAGTAGGAAGGTTATGATCATTAACCTGCATAAATATGTAGAGAGCTATGTTACATATGCCTGCACAGCCCTTGTTGTGAGAGGAAAAAAAAACCACCAAACTTTATATTGCAGTGTTCTGGATCATCAATTTTTGAAAGTAACTATCTCCCTCTATTAAACCCCAAACTATCCCCTTTTCTCCCTGTCCCTTCAATTCATCCAACACGTGATGTCCTTCATGTAAATCTTAATAGATCTATTGATAGAAATGTTTTGGACTATTGGCGAACTCTGTTACTTGCAGTGGGAGACCATTTATTACTTTGCAGGTGCTTCAGGGGAACTCCATTGTTTGGTGTGAAAGGAGAGCAAATGGAAAATGTGGTGTTCATTAAAATGGATCACACAGCCAAGAATCAACCTCCACCTCATTCGTGCGGATACTGATTTTTTCCATTTCTGCTACACTGAGCTTATCACAAGAGAGTGCACCAGCAGCTGCATCTATGATATTCAGATTCCTTACCAGAGCTGATGAAATGTCCCCGTAATTGTGTTTGCTTTTTGCTTCCAAGTGACAAGAATAAAATGTATTGTCTGCACTCACTGCTTCTAACCACTGAAAGCTCATGTTCACAAAGAACAATTAATTTCTTCCCCTTTCTTGCCCCAAAAAGATATATTAGCTGTCTTTCCTTTTCAATACATTTAAACTGAATTTAATAGAAATTTTGTATTAAGTTTTATTTACTTTTCCCACTAAAATACAAAACAAAACCCCAGTTATCGATTCTTTACTGTTTTGAAATAAAACTGTATTAGCTTTTTTCTTTGGTTTCAAAAAGCAACTCCAAGTAGGGCCTTTGGATGAAGATTTAGTAATTTACTACCTTATTGCTACGTACTAGATTTGTTTTAGCTCTTGCCTGCATAAATGTTGAGATTCTAATTTTGAAAAAGAAGTCCCAATGTTTCCAAAGTCTTTCAGCCCAGGCTGCAGCTTAATGCTAAGGTCAGCTCATCAAGTCAGCCAAATAAGAGTGTAACACCCCTGACAAAGCAAAAACATTGGACGGTCACAAACAAGGCTCAGGCCTAGAAACAAGGGAAAAACGTTACGAGCCTAACAGCTGGGATTTTCCACAGGAGAGAGGCAGGGCTCCTATGGGAGAGACGTACAAAACTGGTGATGATCAACTATGGTTCTGCAGCTCCAGACTGGACATCACATCCCAGTCTCCACACCTCTCACTGACTCAGCCAGGACTGAATGCCTTCAGTCATGCCCTGCCCTGCCACAGGAGCAGCGCAGCACAGGGGCAGCATCCCCACTCAGAACAGGCTTAGACAAACCATCTGCCCAGCCCTGGCAGGCCACAGCTTGATATTAGCTAATTCTCCCTGCTGAAAACCTTGCCTGAAGAGTTTTCAGTAATGCTACAGAATTCAGTGGCAGCTCGGGTATTCAGCCAAGTGAGAGATCCTTAATTCAATGCTGTCACTCCGAGAGCCCAAAGTAAGCACAGCTCTAAACTCTGGACAATGAGGCAAGCTTCTGGAATTTGGTTTCTGAATTGCCTGGCTGGCTGATTTGCTTGATATTAATGCAAACCTAAAGCAAACTTTGACATCAGGGCTTCTCCAACAAAGGCTGCAAGGTATAACTGGGCTGTCAACCACAGAGAAAGGAGCTTTAGGAGAGGAGAACCTCATTGCAAACGCAGGGGAAGCCGATACCAGGTTGCATGCTTGATTTCAGGGCTTATTTAAAAAACAAAACCAAATCACCCACACCCACAAAAACAAACAAACAAACAAACAACCCGACTCAAACCCACAAAAACACAACAGAGTTTAAATCTGCTCATTTGTATAATCCAGAACAAATGTAATGGCAAACCCAAAGAGTGACAAGGAGCAGTGGCTCAATCATTATTATTTCGTCTCTTGACCAGACAGACGCAAGATCATCCTCTCTTGAGCTGTTCCTTGTGATCATTGGGACTGAATTTAGCAAACAAGAATTCTTGCCTTTATATTTGCTGGGTTAGTCAATTAAAACTAGGAATGAGACTATGGCAGGCAGAATGAACAAAAAGGAAAAGCTTTTTTTACTTACAGTTTTCATACAGCTGCTAGACCATCTTAATATCTCTCATGTAACTTCACTCACCCTCAAATTATATAAACCCAGACACACTTCAGTGTTTTTCCAGTGCTTTCAGCCACTTACTGAAATGCCTTTTTGCTGCTGAAAGACTTTTCATCTCTGAATAGAGCTGGTGATAGAGAAGAAATGCAGGTGTCCAGCTAGATGTGCATAATAAGTGAATTAGAGGTAAAATCTGCACCCAGATTTTGCATAGGAACAAGCTCTACATGATTGATCCTGGTGGGAGTAGTGCTTCTATTTTCATTTCAAACCACAGCCTGTATGAAGGGGGTTATTTTAAAATACTTACATTCCTTAGTTTGTCTTTAGTTCAGGTTTGATGAATACTCTTGTAAATAGTAACAGATGGTACAAACTATCAGCTCCATTTATGCTTTTGCTGGACACCTTAGAAGTGGATACAAGCCACTACAACAACAAACAAACAAACAAGCCAAAGAACACCAACCCCCCAAAAAATCCAACCCAACCAAAACAAACAACAACAAACCCAACACCCCCAGCCCCAACCCCTGCCTTTGGCGTTCTTTAAGAAATTAGCCTAAAACAGACACGGACCACAAGAGACCGGCTGAGTCCCACCAAGGGAATAACAAATGACATTGCACTCGGAGCAGGGACTCCAGTAGTTGGCTGTTACAACCTCCTAACCAGCCTAAGGTCTGCTAAAAAAATTCGAGTCCTGTACCTGGCCCCTGTGTGAGAACACAGCACGCAGCAGCTGTTCAGCTGGAGGGTGACATCAACACCATGACTGGCAGCTGAAAGCGAGTGCTGAGAGCACTTCTCCCCCAAGAGAGAAGTTTGCATCTTGCTCCAGAGCAGGACTCTGCTGAGCTAAGCTGTACCACCCCACCCAGGACAGCTCATAAGAAGGAGGTCACAGCCCCAGCAATATTTTTTGATCACAGTTCTCCAAGTCCCATCTTTTAAATCATGGCACTGAGAGAACCAGAGTTTATCACATTCATACTAATGGCATATTTATTGCTGCCACCAGGTCTTTCCTACTGAACAAGTGCTTCTAAACTCACCAGCCTTTTGCGACTTATCTGCCTGACTCTCAATGAACAGCAAATTAAAAATTGCGTCACTGAGGCACCAAGATACCAGAAACTCCCCCACAGGCACGCTGTCACAAAACTGCTGAAAGTAGTGCCACGAACAGAGAAAAGTTTCAGACTCCTGCATCTACCTAACCAGGTCAGAAAGAAGCTACCAAAGGAGCAGTCAGTCCTCAGTTCTGAGCTGATCTCACTGCTATCTTGTTGACAAAGCAGAACAAATGGCTGCTGTTCAAAGTAGATCCCTGAGGGAATGGGTAAATTCTCAACTCTCATACCGGGCTGCTGCTATTTCACTAAAGGGTATATTGCCATCTAGCAAAGGTTAGAATCATTTTCAGAATACTCAGTTCTTGCTCATCTGCAACAGACAGATTAATACTGAGTACATGCTATACATATTCAATAAAAGAATATTCCAACATGTCTATTTGCATATTCAGGAGGAAGACTAGAGCAGAAATTTTCACTCTTCTCCCTTAACAACACATTTTCCAGTGTCCCTTTTGCTACAAGTTCATGTGATTCGGAGAAAAGAGCAATCCTTCACCCCAGCTCTGTGGATGGCCTGGGTGTCACGGAGCATCACAGCACCTGGCCACGGCACCAAATCCAGACCAGGGTGCCAAGTCAAAACGGAGATCCTTTAAATTGGTACCTTATAAAGGGGTCAGTGCCATCACTGGAAAGGGCCACAACATAAATTCTGAGATGCAGAGATCACCTCCTGTACTTAAGCAGAGCAGAGCTATCTGACCGCTTAGCAGCAGACCGTGAACAGGTTGGTATTGCACGGCACACAGTGAGATACAACAGGGATTACACTACACACTGCTACTGAAAAGTTCGAGATTTTTTTTTAAATTACAAAATGTGACTGTTCATCTAGGAACTGGTAAGTTTTGCGTTTTCAAGTGTCAATTCAGATTTTATGTTCTGTCATAAATCTCAGCCATTTGTTCAGCTACATGGCCTCATGCACAGTTTTAAAACATATTTTTATGCAAGTGTCCAGCACACAGACTCCAGCTAGCCTGAAAGACAGGAGTTAACTAACAATTATAATGAGGTCAGGAAGATTTTATAATTCTTACAGCTACTCCTCCTTTGATTGAAACTATTAACGGAATTATAAAAAAATTAACATTTAAGCATTCTGATCATCAGTTGCTGCAGTTATCCAAGTGACAGCTTAGTATTCATCTATCATCCTTCACAGGTTGCAGAAAATTCAGTAGGTAATGGCAGATAGAGATCTAGAAAACTCAGAAAGTAAAGTGTTCTAACAGCTTCAAGCTATTTCTACATTGCCATGCTGTATGAAGGCGTTGCTGATAAAAAGAATGCCATATCAGTCTTTCAGCTAATATGAAGTTATACGACTGAATTGAATACAAAAATGAAAGTCTTAGTATCTGTCAGTTAAGTATTAGCCTGAGTTAGCCTCAGAAGAAGATTAAAGTTTAATGGACTGTTTTGATCATGCAGATGTAATGTGAGCCCAATTCAGGTTTGCTTTGCTATAGGATTTTTTTACATTTTTTAAGCCTAACCTGGGGATTTGCTGTCCTGATATGAATTGCTCATGGAGGAAACCATGTTCCAGGTCTCAGCTATAAGACTGCATTGGTCTTACACAATCTAGGAATGAGGTTACACATTTCTGAACACAGTTAATGGCATGCCAGAAGCTTGTTCACAGGCTGACAAAGAAATAATCAAGATTGAGCCTTTTTCCAAATCAGAAGAAAGTAGGCTTTTTAAATCAACGGCAGCCAAGAAAGTGATGACTAATCCTCCTCAGTTTTAGTCCAATTATTATTTTGTAGTACAAATATTTGATGTATGTAAAGTACTGTAAAGAATTACATAACTGATTTAATATTTCTGTGAGATCTCTCATCACAAACTGATAAACTATCAGCAAATAAATAGCAATGCTAGAAAATGAGGAGATAGCAGAGAATAAAATGGTTTCCTCAGTGTTGATGACAGAGCTATCCAGCACAGAAGTCTCCTCAGTGGATTTTCTTCATTGAACAAAAGAACATTTTGTTTACATTATACCTGCAGAGCCACGGATGGACAACTGTGCTGCATCTGCTGATCAAACTGGTTGATTAGCCTCAGTTAACTTCATGTAAAAGAGCTGGTGAAGTCATTCAGAGAGGGAACTGACCCCCAGACCGACCCCCAACTATGCAAAGCCTAGGGACCTATTCTGCTTCTTCATCTGTGCCTGATCTTTTGTCAGCCCATTTTCAGGACATTCATTATCTGTGTGAGTTGCCTGCTATCAATGCATTCATGCTTTCAATTTACTCAAGACAAACTTCCAGTGAAACAAATATCTGAGTGAGATAACACTACTTGGTGTAGTGATTGGGAAAGTAGGTAGCCAGAAGATTAATTAAAGGATTTTAAAATAGACTAGGAAAAGAAAGGACAAAATAAAGAAATAAACTTTCAACAATCTGGTGAAGAAAACACTGTTGCAGAAACTCTGTGTATTCCATATTCATCAGCTATCTGGGAAATGGAACAAACAGCAAGATGCTAATGGCAGATAAAAATAAATGTAAGTCCTTCTTAAACAATAAGCATATAAACCCTCAAGAGGAACATAGGAAAATGAACAGTGAAAGCAACCACTTGGTGAAAACCCATGCTGACAAACTTGTATCATGCACAGAAAAACAGCAAGTGTAGACTCAATTCAGATAATTTCTTACAACTTGGAATCATTCTGAAAAGTGGTGCAATGTGACCAATGAAAAAAACAAAATAAGACTGGCAAGTACCTGTCACTTCTGAAAACTCCACTGACTGAAGAAAGCAGTATTTCTGAAGGATTATACAGCAGATTTTGTATCAAACAAAACAGATTGCTGTACCAGTGAGGGCTTTAAGATACCACGCTGCTGTGTGTGCCTCTTGACACTGCATTGGGACCAGACTCTGGCGAAGGCTGGCTCTGAACACTGGGCTTTCTAAAAGTATGCACAAATTGGTTTTTGCAGAATCAGAACCCTGGAGGCGACAAGAGAAATGGATCAACCTACACTTAGCCAGAGGGATTTTGGCAATATACGTTCGCTGCAGAACATGCCAAATGTAGCAATCTTAATACCGTTTGAAACTATCCTATCAGTAAAATTATGGTTTTTCTTCAGCTGGAGTTAACAAAAGTTCATGGAAAAGTATCCTGAAAGAAAAAGACATTTCAAGATTAATAAGGCAGCTAAGCACCTTTAAAAGACTCATGAATACATTAATGAGAGATACTGAAATGGAATAGCACTGTGTTTATTTCCATGAAGCAAAGCATTATAGCAAAGGGTGACACTCACAAAAGATAACTATCTATCTTTTATAGGTGGGAAAGGCCTACTGTATAATTTATACACCACGGGCATCTTTTAGAGTAATTCTAAGTTTATGTACCTTTGTAATGTCTTTACACATAAAAATTATATACAAGCCATCTTCACAGTTATAAACAATGCATTTATGGCAAAAACCAGCAAACTTTCTTGGAAGGATTATTCTATTTCAACATATTAAATATAGTGAGAAGCTTATCTAATTTTTTCTCTTTCTTTTCAAACACAGCTTCTTTGGCTGAGCCCTAGATAAACAAATATATTTCTGAAACAGGTAATTTTTAAAAGGGTCAAATATTAATGACATATTAAAAATTCATCCCATTTTTCAAGAGGAAGGAAAAAAAAAAGCTAAGTGGCTTGTTCATCATCAGCACAGGGGAAAAAATTAGGTAAAGACTTAAGAAAAGACAATAGCAAAAATTTCTTCTTCATTTAGTGATATGATCTCCTGATTTACGCATTATTTCCCTATTACTAATGTCAAATTTGGATAAATGCACACCTTTAGCAAGTCACACAAACCCTTAACCTGTCCCCTTTCAGATCTCCTCCCTCCCAGCCCGGCAGCTGCTGTTTGGGCAGCAGCAGTGTCACAGTGCCAGGCTGCCGTGCCCGGCTGGGCTCCCTGCTGCAGTCACTGCCCCACCCAAGCTCCACGACTGCAGCACAACAATGCCAAAACAGACGAGCACAATGGAGACCTCAGTGCACCACCAAAACTCAATGAAGAAATCAATCTCATGCAAATACAACCTGATTAAAAGGTAATGATTAATGATAATGAAGAACTTGCTTATTCATCCAAACACTCATGTATTTGGATTAGACTTTGTATATGACTAAGATCTCAAAAAAGACCTTGGGAAAACACTCAATGTTCAAGGCACTGCACAGTACAACTTAGTAAGATACACATTATGAAGTAGTACAGGCACGGCAAACTTAACGTCATCAGAGAAAATACTGTTGTTATCCATGATATTCTGGTATGCTACTCTTACCAAGCAGTCTGAAATCACAATAGCTTATCAATAAATGAGAAGAAGCCACCACTGGTAATTTAATGACATTTGAGACAACATCTGTTCTTATCAACTGAAGAGTAAAAGAATATCATTGACATCTTAATGCCATTAATGATTTCAACTAATGCTTAAGATAGGAGCTCTCTACCAACTCCTACATAGCTTTTTTTGAGGGTGCTGAAAATTCACTATAAACAATTCCAGTTCCAACGAATCTGCTGTAACAAATCTGGACACAGCAAGGGACAGTTAACTTTCCTGACACTCACATTCAAGTGAGTTTCCCTTCGTACAGAGCAGTACCCAACGCACCACACTGACAACAAAAGTGCTGCAAGTTCCACAGTTGGGACTGTTTGGTCTCTGAAATTCAAGTTCATAAGAGGGAAGTTCTACTACTGCAAATTTCCCCAGGCTGCTTCCAGGGCATCCCACACTACCCAGAACTGCTAAAGACAGAATCCTCCTGTGTTAAATGCAGCCTATGTGTCTGCTGACAATTTTTTATTGAGTATTCCATTAACAGTCTTCCAGAGCCATTTATGCCACTAAGTAACATCAGAAGTAACAGAAAGGTTTAGGCCCCCACTAATGAAATACAATGCATCATAAAATCTCAGCAGAAAGATTTTAAAGTGGGTACAAAAGTATCACAGAACCCTGCTCCTTCTCAACAGTTTGAAGAAAATGTTTCATCTGTAGTCACAGAGATGAAAAATATATCTAGCATTGAGCCAAAGCAAATTACACATTGACATATATGACATGTCATATAATGACATTAATTTGTAAGTAATCTGCTTTTGTAAAAGATTAAATTGTTTCCAAATTACCAAAATGAGTCCATTTAATTTTCTTAAATAAGATTGGTTTTATTCCCTTCTCCAGACTATCATTTTAAAAGTATCATCTTGTCTTCTAGTGGCCCAGGAAGAAAAACAGAAGAGGAAGGAGACTGCAAGCTCTTTCCCACCCACCTGTATTAGATGCTAAACATAGATACAGTAGTTAAGCATCTTCTTTAATATTATTACTGTAACTGAAATCTCTGCAAACATGTCAGTGACTTCTAAGGTAACATCCAGGACTGCACATTGGAGTTGGATTTATCTGTATAACATTTCTTGCTGCCCTTTACCAATGCCAACAGAACATGAAGAATGTTCTGTGTGACAAGAATGCAATGACTTTGCCTCTCTTCCTGCCCAGGATGTACCATAGATCAAAGTGGCCCTGGATGGATCATCCATTCAAACACGAGTATTAAACATACCACCAATCTGTCATTCTTTGTTCATGTTTCATGACTTGTTAGAATGACATTTTACTGACTCTATCAACTCTTGGGGGGTTTTGGGGAAAGTATTTTTTTGTTTTCAAAGATTAATTAGGAAAGCGTCGTGGAACTGCTTATACATCTACACCAAAAACATCTCACATGCTTGGCATTTTCATGTGAGCACTTTTCATATCCACAGGTTTGAAAATTTCCAAGGAGAAGCCTGTTTATAATGCTGGAGTCAAAAAGTTTAAATGAATGAAACAACATATGCTCAGATAAGTAAATTGTAGAACAAGAAATCAAAGTCATAGATGATGGCACTATTTTGACAAGCATACTTAACATTACATTTTCTTATTCTTATAAAATGTATCAGGAATATTGTGATTAGCTTAATGGAAATGAGCTATGACTAATTCTGGTTAAAAAAAGATATGGCTTACACTTTAGGGGAAAATAATTTCTCTATAATATTTTGGAATAGGGATTCTCTAGAAACATGTAAATTCAAATGAGGAAATTTTAACCAATAATAGTAATCCTGCTATTTTTATAATTCTTAATTTAACGGTATTCAGACATTGATATCTATAGAAGGAGGTGGACAACCAGAACTTTAAAAAGGAAATGCAGTTTAAAAGATTCAAAACATTGGTTTTCTTTTCAGCGATTTCCAAACCAGCATTTAAAAACAAACAAACAAACAAAAAACCCCCAAAACCCCTCAACAAATCAGAAAAATAAATTATTCTTATAAAAATCTTGCCTAAATTTGCCTTGCAAATCTAAGAAACTTTTTTCCTTGGACAGACTCCAAATGCTGTTACAGTTGTGCATCACTGAGATTAATAGTGATGTAAAGGCAGTTGTGAATTTTATTATGAGAATGTACTGATGTATTGTCTAGGGACAGCAATCAAGCACTGGCAAGTATTTCTATGTCCTAATTCCTGGTAACAAAAATTCAGAGAGCTTGAAACTAGTACCTGGGTAGAATATAAAGTTTGATATCATGCACTTGTTTGACCTGGAAATCAAGAGCACGGACACAATCCTAAGTCCTCAGATGCACAACTGGTCTCTCCAATCAGAGTACAGAGAAGTTATTTCTGTGTGCTGGAGTTTCACCTGGAGGAGAATCCTGCTGACATTAAAGTTCCTTTGCACAATTCCACATACTACTTTGATTTTGAAAACTCATTTTGCTGTCATTTCATCTATTACCCCAAAACTTCTTTGGGGCTTAAGTCCTTTTGCAAAAACCAACCAGCTGGGAAAAGGATTTCTTATCTAGCCACAGCCACACATAGGCCTGCCGTGCCAGATGGCTTTTATAGGGCACATATATATATTCCTCATGCTTCTGGAATAACATTTCTCTTTTCTGACATCCACCTCCTCCTTCACTATTATTCCAATATCACTAGGCAGGGAACCAGGGAGGAGAAATAAGGACTACTGTCCTTTTTCAATTCATTGCATGTTACTTAGCAAATGAAGCATAAATACACCCTTCACACACGAACTTTTGAGGATTCCTCATGCTCCTCTGCAGACACCAATGCCATCTGTAAGAATCTGGCTGGTGCTGGGCAAGAGCAAGGAGAGAGTCTGGCACACCACAGAGGTGCTGCACAAACCAGAGCTGTGCAGTGCTGCTGTGAGACAGAAGCAGGACAGCTTCTGTGGGGCAGCACACAATAACCAATATTTATTTTGTTTGCTTTGGATCATTAGCAGAGAAGTCAACATCTCCCACACATACCAGCTGTCAGGGCCATCCAGAGATGCTTCACTGAGCGCAGAATCATAGAACTTCAAGATAAAAATGAGCCAGCCCAAGTCTTTTCAGAGTAAAATTGTTTCTTACACAGACCCTCCTTATGACTTCTGCAGTTTGGCTTTAAAAGCCCCTGAGAGTAACAAACTATCTGATATTCAGCTTACCTTTCCCTTTTTCTTAATTTCCTCTTGATGCTCCTAATTATTTTACCATGTACCACTCTAATTGGTGTTCACACATGGCCAACTTGGCTACAGCTGGTCAAATTTACTGTGTCACACACCTAGCACAATTTCAGATTCCTTAAAATTCCAGTTGCGTTTGTTAAGCATTGCCTATAAGCAGGAAAATACAACTGCACTATCTTCACAGTTTCCTGGATTCCTTTTTTCCCAGTTTGTTCTGAAGGAAAGACAGGCTGTCAATTTGCATTTACCTGTTTCCACCTTTTCCTCCCACGTCAATTAACTCAAACTACCACAGATACATTTAGACAGAGTCACAAGAGAAAATCCCAAAGAGTAGAGAGAAGTCTTCCACTCACATCCCAAACTACCTCCAGGCATCCAGGACGAATCTACCAGATTTTGCGACACCAGTATCAGATAACAGCATATTTCATCAAGAAAAGAGTAGTTTGTAAATGTACCAAAACCCCACATAAATATCTGCATTAACACCATGGTAAATGCAATCTAAAATGAGCTATGGCAATTCTGTGCTCCTAATAACCCCCTCACTATATAACTGTTTGACAAATTTAAGGTATGATTGTGAGCTTGTGTGACGTATCTCCAATGCAGGGAATTGCCAGCAACCCATTCTACAGGACAGGAGGCCAAGTGAGGCAACCAGGGTTATAGGGGCAATCTGTATGAAACACAAATCAAACTCACACCTCACTAAGCCACAGAAAAAGTCTTCCTCTGAAAATCAGCCTAGAGAATTCTTGTAAATTGTATGAAATTATAAGGGTTTAAGCAAATAACGACACACACTCATACAAATCTTCCCACCAAGGCAGCACCTTTCCTTCTCCCTCTGTGTGATTAGCAAGACCACAGGAATCTCCATTTCAGGATGTCAAAGGACAGAGCACACCTCTGAGAGGTGCAGACTGAGCTAAGGTCTGTTCCACCCACACCGTGGCACAGAGAGCAACCAAAGTAGGTTAACACACAGCAATCTTTGCAGGAAGTCTCTAAGCTCGCTGATGAGAAAATTACTTTTGCCAGAGGCAAGCAGGTGATTTGTGGGTCTCCCCAGTCCCTTAATCTCTCCATATTTCCCTGGGAAAAGTGTCTCCTCCATCAGAACAGCTGTACACAACAGGAGACTGGGTGAGAAATTCAAGGCTTACCAAAGCAGAGGAGCAAGGCTGTGCTGACTTGCTGAGTGCTATGTCTATTTTAGCACCATGCAAGTTTACAAAATAGGTCATGATCTAACTCAAGGTTCACAGGTTTCTACAGACTCAAAATCAGGCAGAGGAATCCCAAGGCAGGGAGCTCACAAGAGGGAAAGGTGCAGTGAAATGTAGCGCTGTGGCCAAGGGAAAGCAGAAGGCACCAGAGGATATATTTTCATCACCACAAATGTGTTGGGTCTTTTTCGGGTAACAAAAAATGTAAGTAAAACTTAATTTTGTTCTGCATAAAAGGCTTTCATTGAACCAAAAATAGAAGAGAAGTATTTATGAGTGATCTCTATTAATGAGCTCTAAAAATCCGAGTGCGTCACCAGCCCCCACCAAGACCTTGCTGGCAGCATGTGGCATCATACCCCAGAGAAAGAAAACCATCAAAATCCAAATTTAAAGAAACTGCTTCAGTGTTTGTGAGTAGAGCTAAATAAATAATCTCATTAATCCAGCACTTTTAGCACACTCAGTGCCACAGAACTGTTTGCACAGCTCTGAACTGCTCAGGTGCTGGTCAAATGGAGCTGAACACACAGAAACCAATCCTTTCTCTTAATTGTCTCAAAATGCTTCAGAGATTATGTAACATATAACAAACTACACCTAAAATTTAGCAATATACCATTCATATTTTTTATATAATATGGCACATTTTTGTTGTGTATGCAATATTTGCAGTTTATTTTTTCATTAAAGATGACACTGATATTGTGTATTATTAAAACAAAGGAACTATTCACTAATATTTCCTTCATGGAAATGAGATTTCCAAACATTAAAGAAATTTGATATTTCTTTATAGATTTCTGATTACTAGTAGTATTCATTGCCATTTGACTGCGAGAAGAACAAAAAAGGAAGAAACAAATTTACCTTATTGAACTGTATTGAAATTGAACTCAAGCTGTAAAACACAAATATATTTCACTTCAGGGAAAAAAAACCTCCAAGCTGAGAGGCAGGATGAAATATTTAAAAACTATGTAAGAAAAGAAGTGATAACAAATAAAAACATAGTAAAAATATAAATACTGACCTGTGCTCATTGACACAGGAAATACCTAAATCTGCACATCGCCACAGGCCATGACACAGTCCTGGGAAATTGGGATGCCAAGGGAAAGTAGGACACTTACTGGGAGGACATGAAGGGAGGACAGCAGACCATGGAACTACACATGGTCACCCCGAGAACAAAGGTGGAACTGGTGGTTCCCATTCCTGCTTTGTACAAGGATCCTAAGACTTAAACAAGGGAAGTGGTGCAAAGCAGATTTTGCCTCTTGATCTGCTCTAAGCTCCCTGAATCCCAAAAGAGACAGACACCAGGGCAACGTATAAAAGTGTGTACCACACGCAGTTGGGTATTTTTGATATTTTTGGGGGGGCAGTACAGCCTTCAGCCACAGATTTTTATATAATACAGCATATCACAGATTCACAGATTCAC
>WEIT01034492.1:1496-12004 GCA_013389985.1 Dryoscopus gambensis
CAATCTGGGATTGACCGGGCTCTCCGTGATCCTGCCGCACCTCTCCCGCTTCCCGGAGCTCCGCAGCCTCAAGCTCCAGTACAGCAACGTCGACGTGCGGCGCCCGACGCCGGAATCGGCCATCGGAATCCGCTGCCTGGCCGGGCAGCTGGGAATGCTGCCCAGCCTCCGGGAGCTCAACCTGGGATCCTCCCGGCTCTCCGGGAATCTGCGCCAGATCCTCTGGTGAGTTCCCGCCGGAGCGGGGTCCTGGCCGGGCCCTTCCCGTGCTCCGGGGGGATTCCCAAGGGTTGGGGTTGGTGATCTTGGGGGTCTTTTCCAAGCTGAGTGATCCTGTGATTCCAGGATTTCATTATCCCAGTGTTCCCGTGATTCCATGATCCCGTGATTCCGTTATCCGAATAGTTTATCACTCAGTGATTCCGTTATCCCATAATTTCATGATCCCATAGTTCCTCGATTCCAGGATTTCCAAATGTTGGGCTGGATGGTCTTGGGGGCCTTTTCCAATCTTAGTAATCCCATGATTCCAGGGTTTCACAGTTCCCATATTCCCATCTTCCCATGATTCCGTTACCCCCATAGTTTATGACTCACTGAGTTGTTTATCGTATAATTGCACGATCTTGTAATTCTGTGGTTCCAGGATTTCATTACCCCAATGTTCCCAAGATTCCATTATCCCAATCCTTCAGGATTCCCAAAGGCTGGCCTTGACATTTTTGGAGATCTTTTCCAACTTTAGTGATCCCATAACTTTATTATCCCAATATTCCATGATCACGTGATTCCATTATCCCATAATTCCATGATTTCATGACTCTATGATCCCGTAATTGCTTGATTCCACAATTCCCAAAGGTTGAACTTCATGATCTTGAAGCCTTTTCCAACTTTAATGACTCCTCGACTCCATGATCCTGTAACTCCATAAACCCAGAATTCCCTGACTCCCTGATCCCAGAATCCCATCATCCCAACATCCCATGACTCCACGACCCCGTAATTCTGTAACTCTGTGATTCCATAATTCCATAACTCCATGATTCTGTAACTCCACGATCCCACGATTTTGATTCCACAATTCCTTGGCTCCATGATCCCGTAATTCCGTGATTCTCAAAGATTGAACTTGATGTTCTTGGAGATCTTTCCCAACTTCAGCCACTCCATAATTCCATGATCCCATGACCCCATCATTCCATGAATCAGTAATTCCGTAACTCCATCATCCCATGATTCCACAATTCCATGATTCTCAAAGATTGAACTTGATGCTCTTGGGAGATTTTCCCCAACCCAACCTCAGTTATTCCATAATTCCATGATGCCATGACCGCATAATTCCATGACCCCATAATCCCATGATTCCATAATTCCATAACTCCATAATCCCATGATTTTGATTTCACAATTCCATGGCTCCCTGATCCCATAATTCCGTGATTCCCAAACCTTGAATCAGATGGTCTTGGAGATCTTTCGCAGCCTCAGTGATCCCAGAATTCCACAATTCCATGACCAAATAATTCCAAGTTTCTCTAAGATTGAACTTGATGGAGCTCTTTGCCAACCTCAGCCATTCCTTAATTCCATAATTCCACAATTCCATGGCTCCATGATCCCATAATTTCATGATCATCCAGTGTCAAACTTGATGATCTTTGAGATCTTTCCCAACCTCAGCCATTCCAGAATTCCATGATTTTGATTCCACAACTCCATGCCTCCATGATCCCATAATTCCATTATTCTCAAATCTTGAACTTCATGTTCTTGGAGATTTTCCCACCCTCACCCATTCCATAATTCCACAGTTCCATGAAGGCAATCACAGCTCTCATTCCCCACGCTTCCCCCACGAATCCGGGGCCCGTCCCGACATTCCGAGCTCCCGCGGAGCCTCCGATCCGTCGGCGGATCCGCGGCGTCCCCGCGGGCCTCACCTCTCCCTTTTCCCTCCCGCCAGCGACCTCCAGGCTCCGTTGGAAAGCTTGGAATTGGCCTTCTGCTCCCTCCTGCCCGCCGACCTCGCCTTCCTCTCCCAAAGCTTCCACGCCTCGGCCCTCAAAAGGCTGGATCTGAGCGGCCACGACTTCTCCCAGAGCCTCCTGGAGCCGCTGCGGCTGCTCCTGGAGGAAACCTCGGCCTCGCTGCTGCACCTGGATCTCATGGAATGCCGCATGGCCGACTCCCACCTGGACGCGCTGCTCCCCACGCTGCGGCGCTGCTCCCGCCTGCGCTTCCTGGGACTCTACGGCAACTCCCTGTCCACGGCCGCGCTCAAGGATCTGCTCCAGAAAACCCTGGAGCTGCCGGATCTGCGCCTGGTCGTGTATCCCTTCCCCGTGGATTGCCTCGAGGTGGAGCCGCCCTCGGAATCCGGTTGGAATTTCGAGGAGCCCGCGGACGGCGAGCGCTTGGCGGCGGCGAGCGCCGAGATTTCCCAGCTGCTGAAGAATTCCGGGAGGACCGATCTCGTCTGGACTTACAATCCCTACGGACACGGAGCCATGGACTACTTCTCCTTGTGACTCGGGAAAAGCTCGGAGGCGGGAAAAGCTCGGAGCCTCCATCCCAGAAAAACGCCGCTTCCTTCTTCCCAAAATCTGGGCGTTTTCTGCCGCGTCCCGGTGTTTTTCTGCCTCATTCCAGGTTTTTTTTGCCCTTCGTTTCGGTGCTTTTCCGCCTTGTTTCAGTATTTTTCCAGCTCATCCCGCTGTTTTTCCGCCCCATCCCGAGATTTTTCCCTGATTTTGTTGCTTTTCTGCCGCATTTTTTGAGTTTTTCCCTCCCATCCCGACATTTTTCCCCTCATCCTGGTATTTTTCCCTCTCATTCCAGGTTTTTCCCACCTCATCCCAGTATTTTTCCCCCCATTTCGTTATTTTTCCAGCCCATCCCGGTGTTTTTCTGTTGGGGGTGGGTTTGCATGGCCAAATTTTGGGGAGGCTCCGGGGCTGGATTCCGTGGGAAGCTGCCGGAAGCTTCTCCCGTGTCCGGCCGATCCCATCGGGAACGGTGGCGACGCCTCTGGAATTAGAATGAAGTTGGAAGAAACAAGTCAAGGCCCAGATGGAATTCCACAGCGGGAACATGGGAAAGGAACGACTCCGGAGATTATTCGAAGGAGCTTGGAGTGGGAATTCCTGAAATTCCACGGTGCATCCCATGAGAAGCCCATCCTGGAGCTGAATCCATGAAAGAGGGAGCAGATTCCTGGGAGGATTCCATGAAAAAAAACCTTGGAGCGAGCTGTTCCTGAAGGATTGACCCCTCGGAAAAGGGAATTGTTTTCCATGGGAACGTTGGAGAAATCCATGGAAAACTCTTACCTTGGGATAGATTCGCAGAGAAATCCGAGGAAAATTTGCTGTGGGATGGAATCGCGTTGGAGAAATCCATGGAAAACTCTCTCCCATGGGAACAACACAAAATCCATGGAAAACTTGCCATGGGGTAGATTCACATTGGAGAAATCCGTGGAAAACTCACCTTGGGATGGATTCCTGAAGAACTCTCTCCCGTGGGAACGACGCAGTGAAGAAATCCATGGAAAACTTGCCGTGGGATGGATTCATGCTGGAGAAATCCATGGAAAAACTCCCACGGGATGGCCCCCGGCTCCCAGCGCTGCCGGAGGGATTGAGGGAAAGCCGGGAAGGAGGGAAGTGGGGGGAGGGAAAAGGTGGATTTGGGGTCTTGTTATCCTGCTCTGATTCCGTTGGAAATAAACTCATCCTACCCCGATCCCGAGTCTGTCGTGCCCGCATGGAATTTGCTGACGGATCTCTCCTGATCCATGAATCCTTCACAATTTCCCTCATTTCTGCCTCATTTTGGTGGTTTTCCCGTCCAACCTCGCTGCTTTTCCGCCTCATTTTGGGGTTTTCCACCTCGTTTTGGTGTTTTTTCCGCTTTATCCCGGTGTTGTTCCATCTTCTCCTGGTGTTTTTATGCTTCATTTTGGTGTTTTTCCAGCTCGCTTTGGTATTTTTCCCCTCATCCTGATGTTTTTTCCCCTCATCCTGCTGTTTTTCCACCTCGTTTTGGTATTTTTTTGCCTCATCCCAGTGTTTTTCCACCAACTCCCGCTGTTCCCCCCCCCACACACACCATTTTGGTGTTTTCCCGCCTCATTTTGGTGCTTTTCCAGCTAATTTTGGTATTTTCCCCCTCATCCCGATGTTTTTTCCCCTCATCCTGGTGTTTTTGCAACTCATTTTTGTATTTTGAGCCTTATTCTATTTGGTTTTTGCCTCACTTTGGTGTTTTCCCCGTCATCCTGGTGGTTTTCAGCCTCATTTTTGTAATTTTTGCCTCATTCCAATATTTTTCCACCTCATCCCGCTGTTCTTCCGCTTCATCCTGGTATTTTTCCACTTCATTTTGGCATTTTAGGCCTTATCCTGGTGGGTTTTTCCCTCATCCTGGAGCTTTTCTGCCTCATTTTGGTATTTTTTTTACCTCATCCTGGTGTTTTTCTGCCCCGCTCTGGTGTTTTCCCTCCTCAATTTGGTATTTTTCCCCTCATCCCAATGTTTTTTCCACCTCATCCTGCTGTTTTTCCAACTCATTTTTGTATTTTGGGCCTTACCCCGTTGTTTTTTCTGCCTCACTTTGGTATTTTGCCCCTCATCCCGGTGGTTTTCCACCTCATTTTGTTGGTTTTCCACCTCGTTTAGCAATTTTCCTCCTCATCCTTCTGCTTTTCCACGCCATTTTCCTATTTTGCCACCCCTTCCCAATATTTTTCCCCTCATCCCGATGACTTTCCACCTCATTTTGTTGGTTTTCCACCTCGTTTAGCAATTTTCCTCCTCATCCTTGTGCTTTTTCCCCTCATCCTGCTGCTTTTCCACGCCATTTTCCTATTTTGCCACCCCTTCCCAATATTTTTCCCCTCATCCCGATGACTTTCCACCTCATTTTGTTGGTTTTCCACCTGACGGAGCAACTTTTCCCCTCATCCCGCTGTTTTCCCACCCCATCCCGGGTGGGTTTTCCCTCACCCCGCTGTTTCCCCGTCCCCATTCCAGGTGTTTTTCCACCTTATTTCGGTGTTTGTCTGCTTCATCCCGCTGTTTTTCTCCTCATCCCGATGGTTTCCTGCCTAATTTCGCTTTTTTTTCCCTCATGCCGGCGCTTTTCCGCCTCCTCCCGGTGTCTGCAGGGCCCTGAGAGTCTCTAGGGGAACATGGCGGCGGGGGGGAACATCTGTGTGGGGTCCGTGAGGGCTCACCGAGCATGGCGGTTTATAGGTGGTGTTTATAGGGTCGCTGAGGGTCTGTAGGGGCNGGAAGGAGCAGCAGATCCCGGGGAGATCCCCCCCCGGATCCCGGGCAGATCCCAGAGAAATCCCGAACAAATCGCAGGGGGAATCCGGGTGGATCCAGGATGAATCGCAGTGGACAGGTCCCAGATGGATCCCAGAGACTTCCCGGACCCCAAACATATCCTGGACGGATCCCAGACAAATCCCAGTCGGATCCCAGACAAATCCCAGCCGGATCCCAGACAAATCCCAAAAAAGCTTTAAATGGCCTCAGCACAGATCCCGGAAAAACCCTGAAGAGATCCCACGTGGATCCATGGAATTGCTCCAGGACAGATCCCAAACTGCCCCCAAAAAAGCCCCGGGATGGCCTCAGGACAGATCCCACACAAATCCCGGGAATCCGTGTGGGAAAACTCGAGCGTTTTGAGGCTTTTTCCCGCTTTTCCGCAGCTTTTCCTGGACGACACCAAGGTCAAGAACTTCATCACCTGCTTCAAAGGTAATTAATTANGGGGGGTGGGCGGAGGGGGGGTTCTATAAGGGTCTGCAGCTTTATAGGGGCCCCTCAGTACCTATAACAGCCGGGCACCCCCGGCCCCTCTGCTTCCGCTTCCGCTTCCACCCGGAATGTTTTCACCGCCGCACCACCGGAGGCGCCCCGGCATTCCGGTCCCCCAGGTCGGCACTTCCGGGTCGCGCGGCCCTCGCCGCTGTCACCGCTGTCGCCGCTGTCGCGACAGGGAGGTGGCCCCGGTGCTGTCGGGGGTCGCCGGTCGCTGTCGCGATGCGGGCGGGGCCGGTGCTGCGGCTCTGCGCCCACCCGGGGCTCCGGTACCGGCAGGGACAGCGGCCGGGACCTGGAACCCGCGAGTATTTTTATTACTTGGATCACCAGGGGCAGGTGAGGTGGGGGATCTACAGGGGCTGTGTGGGGTCTGTAGGGCGGGTCCATAGGGGAACGCGGGCCCGAGGGTCCTGGGGGAAGCGGGGAGGGGAAGGAGCAGCAGATCCCGGGGAGATCCCCCCCCGGATCCCGGGCAGATCCCAGAGAAATCCCGAACAAATCGCAGGGGGAATCCGGGTGGATCCAGGATGAATCGCAGTGGACAGGTCCCAGATGGATCCCAGAGACTTCCCGGACCCCAAACATATCCTGGACGGATCCCAGACAAATCCCAGTCGGATCCCAGACAAATCCCAGCCGGATCCCAGACAAATCCCAAAAAAGCTTTAAATGGCCTCAGCACAGATCCCGGAAAAACCCTGAAGAGATCCCACGTGGATCCATGGAATTGCTCCAGGACAGATCCCAAACTGCCCCCAAAAAAGCCCCGGGATGGCCTCAGGACAGATCCCACACAAATCCCGGGAATCCGTGTGGGAAAACTCGAGCGTTTTGAGGCTTTTTCCCGCTTTTCCGCAGCTTTTCCTGGACGACACCAAGGTCAAGAACTTCATCACCTGCTTCAAAGGTAACTAATTAATTAATGACCCCCGAATTCCTAAGGACTCCCTAATTAGGATCCCCGCATTAATTAGGACCCCCTCGTTAATTGGGATCCGATCATTAATTGGGATTTCAGCCTGAATTGGGATTTAATCCTTAATTAAAGGGAAATTGAGCCTTGGGAACGGGCGGGAAAGGCGGGAAGGGTGAGACCCCATAATTTGCATATTAACCCCTCATCATTACTCACTCCCTAATTAATCACCCCCTAATTAATCCAGAAACCCCCGAATTAACTCAAAAATCCCAGTTTGAACCCAGGGATTAATTTGAGGAAGGGTTTTTTGCTCTTCCGCAGCCGATTCCTTTCCCAAACGGAATTCCCTTAATGAACCCCCCCCTTAATTCCCCCCGGGGAATTCATCCCCGGAATTCCTCCTCCACGCCGGCAGCTGGAATCCCACGAATCCCACAAACCCCTTCATCCCCACAGACGTGGGATTCCTCTCCTTCTTCTTCGAGCACCTGCAGCGGAACCGGAGCGGCCGCTACGAGGCCGAATTCCCGTTCCTCTCCCGCTGCGGCCGCGAGCGGAATTTCCTGCGCTGCGACGACCTCCCCGTGGTTTTCACCCAAATCCTGCCAGGACCCGACGGGAATCCCCTCCTGTCCTACTGCGGGGGCGGCGCCCGCCTGGCCGTGCCCTTCCAGCCGGGAATGCTGGCGGTATTCCCGGAAAACGGGCGGCTCTACCACCCGGCGCCGCGACGAGCCGGCGGCGTGGGATTGGTGCGCTCGGCTCTGGCCGCCGAGTGGAGCTCAGGATTCCAGTTCGGAGAAGGCTCCGAGCGGCCCCCGACGCATTTTTGGTGGGAAGGGACGTGGTATCGGCTCTCCGGGGAGTTGCTGGGAATTCTGCGGGCGGAAAAGTCGGCCCGCGGGCGGGAAGCGGAGGCGGCGGCCTAAAGGGATTCCTTATCCCGGGGAGGGGGGAAGGATGAGCTGGAATCTTGCGGTTATTCCCGAGCCGTTCCCGTCGTTCCCACGGGATCGACAGCCCCGCCCGCCATCCCAAAATTCCCGCGTTTTTCCATGAAATTCCACCCCCCAAAAAAAAAGAACGGAAGCCGCTGTGCCGATTCCTCATTGCGGTGCTGGGATTTGGGGATTTGGGGTTCGGAAGGGATTTTGTCGGTGGCGGTTTATTCATTAAGGATGAATTAATATCCGGCGGGAATTCCGGGGGTTTTCCGGATCCCTCTGGATGAGGCCGGTGAGGGAACGGCAATAAAACAGATGGGAAAAGAGTGGGACGAGGTAAAAACATCGAGGTGGGGCGGGAAAACAGCAGGATGAGGAGGAAAATACTGGGATGAGGGGAGAAAGACCAGGATGGTGTGGAGAAATATGGAAATAAGACGGAAAACGTTGGGATGAGGTGGAAAACGAGGCGGAAAAAGACCAGAATGAGGCGGAAAAACATCGGGATGAGGAGGAAAATACTGGGATGAGGCTGGAAAACACCAAAACGAGGCGGAAAAACACCGGGATGGGGTGGAAAAGTAGCAGGATGAGGGGAAAAATATTGGGATGGGGTGGGAAAAACTCAAAACACGGCAGAAAATCAACAAAATCAGGGAAAAATCTTGGGATGGGGCGTAAAACCAGCGGGATGAGCTGGAAAAATCCCGGAACGAGGCAGAAAAGCACCGAAATGGAGGGAAAAAAATCCAGGAATGAGGTGGAAAAGCACCGGGATGAGGGGAAAACCACCAGGATGGGGTGGGAAAACACCAGAATGAGGGATAAAAATACAAGGATGGGGTGGAAAAATGCGGAAGTAAGACAGGGATGAGGTGGAAAAAAGACCAAAGCGAGGTGGGGAAACATTGGGATGAAGCGGGAAAACACCGGGATGAGGGGAAAACCGGGATGGGGTGGAAAACCAGGGGGGTGGGATGGAAAAATATCAAAATCAGGCGGAAAAAGACTAAAATCAGCTGGAAAAGCACCGGGATGAGACGGGAAACACCCAGATTTTGGGAAGGAGGAAGCGGCGTTTTTCCGGGATGGAGGCTCCGAGCTTTTCCCGCCTCCGAGCTTTTCCCGAGTCACAAGGAGAAGTAGTCCGTGGCTCCATGTCCGTAGGGATTGCAAGTCCAGACCACGTCGGATCTCCCGGAATTCTTCAGCAGCTGGGAGATCTCGGCGCTCGCCGCCGCCCAGCGCTCGCCGTCCGCGGGCTCCTCGAAATTCCAACCGGATTCCGAGGGCGGCTCCACCTCAAGGCAATCCACGGGGAAGGGATACACGACCAGGCGCAGATCCGGCAGCTCCAGGGTTTTCTGGAGCAGATCCTTGAGCGCGGCCGTGGACAGGGAGTTGCCGTAGAGTCCCAGGAAGCGCAGGCGGGAGCAGCGCCGCAGCGTGGGGAGCAGCGCGTCCAGGTGGGAGTCGGCCATGCGGCATTCCATGAGATCCAGGTGCAGCAGCGAGGCCGAGGTTTCCTCCAGGAGCAGCCGCAGCGGCTCCAGGAGGCTCTGGGAGAAGTCGTGGCCGCTCAGATCCAGCCTTTTGAGGGCCGAGGCGTGGAAGCTTTGGGAGAGGAAGGCGAGGTCGGCGGGCAGGAGCGAGCAGAAGGCCAATTCCAAGCTTTCCAACGGAGCCTGGAGGTCGCTGGCGGGAGGGAAAAGGGAGAGGTGAGGCCCGCGGGGACGCCGCGGAGCCGCCGACGGATCGGAGGCTCCGCGGGAGCTCGGAATGTCGGGACGGGCCCCGGATTCGTGGGGGAAGCGTGGGGAATGAGAGCTGTGATTGCCTTCATGGAACTGTGGAATTATGGAATGGGTGAGGGTGGGAAAATCTCCAAGAACATGAAGTTCAAGATTTGAGAATAATGGAATTATGGGATCATGGAGGCATGGAGTTGTGGAATCAAAATCATGGAATTCTGGAATGGCTGAGGTTGGGAAAGATCTCAAAGATCATCAAGTTTGACAGTGGATGATCATAGAATTATGGGATCATGGAGCCATGGAATTGTGGAATTATGGAATTAAGGAATGGCTGAGGTTGGCAAAGAGCTCCAAGACCATCAAGTTCAAGCTTTGAGAAACTTGGAATTATTTGGTCATGGAATTGTGGAATTCTGGGAGCACTGAGGTTGGGAAAGATCTCAAAGACCATCAAATTCAAGCTTTGAGACTCATGGAATTATGGGATCATGGAAATATGGAATTGTGGAATCAAAATCATGGGATCACTGAGTTACGGAATTATGGATTCATGGGATTATGGGGTCATGGGGTTATGTGGTCATGGCATCCTGGAATTATGGAATGACTGAGGTTGGGGAAAATCTCCAAGAGCATCAAGTTCAACCTTTGAAAATCATGGAATTACGGGGCCATGGAGCCATGGAATTGTGGAATCACAATCATGGGATCATGGAGTTGTGGAATCATGGAATCGCAGAATTATGGAATCACTGAGGTTGGGAAAGGTCTCCAAGACAACCAGANAATCATGGAATTACAGGATCATGGAGCCATGGAATTGTGGAATCAAAATCATGGGATCATGGAGTTGTGGAATCATGGAATCGCAGAATTATGGAATCACTGAGGTTGGGAAAGGTCTCCAAGACAACCAGATTCAAGGTTTGAGAAACTTGGAATTGTGGGATCATGGAGATATGGAATTGTGGAATCAAAATCAGGGAATTCTGGAATGGCTGAGGATGGGAAAGATTTCCAAGATCATCAAGTTTGACATTGGAGGATC
>WEIT01034493.1:6626-16651 GCA_013389985.1 Dryoscopus gambensis
TCCACTAAGCCTATTCCTTTTGCTCCCTGATCAAGCAAGTGCCTAAGAAATACACCCTGTCTTTAAAAATGCACACACAATAATTCTTATCCAAACAAAAATTACCTTCTTTAGCTTTTTTCCTTGAACTGTGTTTATATTTGTTCCTGGAATGGATAGCTTCTCCTTACATAATAGTCATGAATCACATCTACTTAGAGGTTAATTATCTGTTCACGGAACTTTCTCATTATAAAAGCATATATATGTTCTGACTCAAATATATAAGAGGAAAAAATGTTATTTTATATATGTTAAAATTTGGCATGAGAAGACATTGCAATGAATATCCTTACCACTGAGATATTTCATAAAATACAGGCACTTCTTAAACATTTGGCTGGGGGTTTTTTTTGTTTAGTTGTACATGTATCAGGTAACAGATCCGTAGCTGTTAGTAATGTGATATTTATGATTAATGCGACTGCACATGAATTGTGCATTGGAGATTACCTGGAATTTTGGCAGGATTCTTGTTTTCTTCTTGAAAATCAAATGGCATTCATTTCATATGTAAAAAAAGGAGGGAAAAAAGAATAAAAATGCAAATATATCAGATCACATCTATACTGTAATTTATAATCATGTTTAAGCATATACTTAATTATAAATTTCTTGTCGATAAGCACAATAAAATTGAACTACCACTCATGTATAGCCTTAGAGGAAAGGATTGGTGCCAACTGCTTTTGTTTCCACTGTCATATGTAGAGTTGGAAACAGGCTTATACATACAGAATCTCTCATACTGGAGCTCAGAGTTCTGCTTTTAGACACAGACAGAATTGCTGGATCAGATGAAAAGAAGCATGTTTTTCAAATAAGTCATAATCTCCAAAAATGATGGTTCCAGAGAAGATCTGCAAACGAGCACAGTTTGTGAGTTACACCCCAATAAAAACCTTAGAAAGTGAGAATTCATCAGTACAGTCATAGATTGCTGCCCCTTCACTTCACATAAGCTATGTGCTTATGGAGAACTGATCCTTCAGAAAATGTTTCCTACCTTGCCTGCTCCAGTGGGGATAAACAGCTCATTAAGGGAATAAGGCTCCTTCCTACAAGCCAATATTTTCAGAAATGGAACCTGTACAGAGACAGCTTGACAAGCATTGGAAGTTGTTTCCTCTTTTGATTGAGTACATTTTCTTCATTATATGAGGAAGGAATTTGTTCTCAAGCATTTTTATGTGGTGCAAACGCTGAGATACTCTGTCACAGATTTCAAGGTTTGGACAGATTGAAACCTTGTTTGAATTTTCTGGTAGAAAAAAGGCAGTTACAAGCACCCAGCTATGGAAATGTGTAGGTGTGGAAATGTACATCGGAAGAGTAGGAATTAAAAGCGTAATTACTTTTACAAAGGTGTACTGGTGTGTCGGTGCTCAAGGAAATGCTTCAGGAAACACCTTGGGATCATGACTCTAGTTTCCATTTCATCCCAGAAGCATTTTGGTGGGGGTATTGATCAGAGTAGGTTCTGGGCAAGTGCAACCACATTCATGGCGGACATCAGTAATCAGGTGGACCTGAAGGTGGACAAGAAGATGCTTTCAGTTGAGACTTCTGTGACTTCAGAAAGGACGTGTCCTGGTAAAGATGATGCATAAAATTCCTAGCTCTTCATTGAGGAAACTGGTGTGCTGCTTAGCAGGAGGTAGACAGCTTTATCCTGGTACTAGCATGAGGACCTGCAAATACTACATTTCTCATTTTGACGGTGTCTCTTAGTCTGTCTGTCACCCACTGGCTAACAAAATCTACTTCCCAGATCCATTTCAGATTGTCTTATCTCCAGTACTTTAGGATTAAGTGCACATGTTTGTGGACTCTGCAATTTTAAATTCTTTCATATCTACTTCTAAGTGTTACCACTATTAATGTAAGGGATGTATGGAGTTAAATCTGTACTGCAAGAAGCATGAATTTTATGATGTATTTTAAACTCCACATTTGTGAATTGTTTTCTTCTGAGTGGGTGAAGAGTGCTATAAAAAGATACATTATGTTTCAAGGTCTGTCTCAACTTGGAAAAATATATATTTATTTACTGTATATAAACACTAAAAAAATGTCTTCAAAAGATGGAAAGGGATAATATTGCTGCAAAAGATATTTCTCTAGAGGACAATATTGAACATTATTGAAATAAATTGTTCATGGCCAATACAAATGTGAAGGTTTTTTTCATATAAAACTGGTTTTTTATGTCATGACATCTTAATATCAGCCCCATTGTTTTCCTTATGAGATCTGTGTTGGGCACAAGCTACCCTGTCTGAACTGTAGTGGCTGCTAACCAGGCCACTAGCACTCATGTGTTGAATTTAGATAGGCAAAGTTGTGTAAAAATGTTGTTTATTTGTGGAGTTACAGAAAAACTGTTCTGGGCTATATATTAAACAAAAGCTGTTTTTTCAGTCCAGCAGAAGAAGTCGGGATCTCTTTGACCACCAAAGTACACCTGCTGTCATATTTTGCACTTAGTTTTTATTTGTGTGGGAGTCATCCTGACTTGCTACTGTATTTAGAGGACTTTTCAAGATATGTTGGGTGCATGTTTTTGTCCCAACTTATGTGAATGTATACCATGAAAAAAAATATGCAGTGGTGCATAAATCCTGTTCTGTTACATGATACAACAATTTGGCAGGGGTTTTTTTCCTCTCTACATCTAAAAATCCTTGAAAAATCTTGACATTCAAATACAATCCTTTCACTTTGCAAAGCTACAAACCTCAAAATTAAAAGGGAAAACCATAATGAAACAAGCTTTATTAAAAAAAACAGAACAAAACAAAACAACAACTAGATTTTAAAACGTGAAATGTTAAATGTTTTGTCATCATAGTTCATTAAAATTTATTCTTGCATTTTTTATGGGCTGGCTTGAAACTTGACCTCCACTGGGAAGAGAGAGTATCAGTTACAAAAGTCTTACCCCCCAAAACAAGCCAGTTCCATACCAGTTCTCAGTTCCTCCTGCTGCTGTAAAATTTGGCCTCCAGTCACAAGTCTTGCAGAGCATCCTCACCTCTGTTAAACAGACATCCCCAGGAAATAGTCCTGCGCATAGAATTTCAAATATCTATGCTGCAAAAGCAGTGGGTTTGGTTTCCCAGACAATAGCTAGGTACTGCTGCTGAGTTAGAAGGGGAAGGAAAAATTTTAGGAAGCAATTTTTACACAATTTACCTGTTTTGGAGGCTTGGAGAGTTTAAGCAAAAGGATAAAGAATTTTTTCCTCTTCCTGGCATCAGTGGTAGATGCTGGTCCCAACCGTCTTAAATCTGCAAGTGTATATAAATCTACACTATTCATTTGACCCCTCAACATGGTCCTTCACTAACATGGTAATTTGACGGAGTAGTTCAAAGAGACTTGCCTGGCTCCTGATGGTGTCACATCAGGTTTGTATGGATGGGAATCCAGTTTCTTCCACTTCCAGTATTATTTCTAGTCTGGCGCTTTTCACCTTCTGAACAATCAACCTCAGGTAAAAAAACCAAACAAATATCTAAAAATATTATTTCAGTAAATTGTTTAGCATTGGTAAAATTACAGTCTCTGAGGCATAAATAACATTTTTCTGTGTAGGTTCTAACAGCAGAAATAGAAATTTCTCCACCAGTGGTTTCATTTAAAGTGCAATACTTTGCACAATTTTAACGCAAATGGTAAGTTTCCACTATACCGATCATATTTTGCAAAATACATCTTCTAAATTTTCTTGACAGTCATAAATATTTCACATGCTCCTCCAAAGGGACTGGGTAATATAAAAGTTGCTGAGATTGTAATGAACAAAGTGGTGCACTATGTGAAGGCCGACAAGCATCCCGATCAAGGGGCCCTGAAGATCGCCTGGAGGGTAAGCATTGAGCCTGCTATCTCACAGTTAAAGCCAACAAGGAAGCCTCTCCCAGGATGCTTTGTTTAATTATGTTGACGTATTCTGGTTCTGTTCCCCTCATTGGCCTGCTGGCCTCTCTGCCCCTTTATCCCTCACATGCCTCCAATTCTAGACCGTTCTCCCTTCCTCCTTCTCCCACTGGCCCTTGTTCCTTTGCCACTCCCTCCATGTTTTCCTATTGGCTCCCGTACCCTGGCCCTGCTCCGCCCCTGAGCCCTCAGCCCATTGGCCCCGATGTTCTCTCCGCCCCTATCCAGCCCCATACTTAGCCCTGGACCCTGCCCAGTTTCCGTGTCTTTGTCCCTGGATCGTGTGGGTGTGCTGCAGCAATAAACCCACCCTTGGAACCCACACAGAGACCTTTCCTGGCTCTTTCGTTGTTGGCTTGTCATGGATCTACCTGCATGCGTGCTTGTGTGTGTGTGTGTGCGTGTGCGTGTGCGTACTGTGACCTCGCCGAAGCAACTTCTTGGAGACACTTTCAGGAAGGTCGTGGCATCTAACACCATCACCCGCCGCGACAGCACCAAACAGGAGATAAAAGCAATATGTGGAATGGCTTTTTTTTGACATTTGTAATATCAAAAATGGCTGTTTTCTTCAACCACCCCTTGGCAAGCTACTTGGTTTGTGAGATATGTGCCTGGGCAAGACAATGAGTGAAGGATCTGCCCTCCTCTGGACGTCAGCTGGGCTGCAGGATTCGCCCTCCAGTGCACAGCAGCACACCTTGTCCTTGTCCTGGGCACTGACCAGGCTATGGGAGGACCACCATGCTCTTCTGCCATGCTCTGTGTATGGGGCTATAACATGTTTAAAAGAAGGAGCATACACACAAGAGCTGCTTGTGATGATCAGACTCCTATCTGTCCTTTCCAGGTGATTTTTAGCCTGACAGGGTTGCCACTGTAGACAGTGTCTGCTGAGAAACAGGTCAAGTAATTCTGTGTTCATCTCCCCCAAGAGCGGTATTTAAGTCAGAGGATTTCAGCATTTACTTTATTACCATGGAAGTTTTTTATTAACTCCTGGTTTTTTTTCTTTTAGTTTGTGTTGGAATCACACTTTGTAGTAAACATTCAGGAATGCAACTGATAACTAGCCCATAAGCACAAAATTTATAAAATCAGTGTGATAAGCTCTGGATATTTTATTGCAAAGTAGTCTTTCTGGGGAAGAAAACAGTAATTCAAGATACAAAACAAACAATACTATAGTCACAACTGCTCACTTGAAAAAGTAAGTTAAAGAGAATCAAAATGAAATACAACCAGTACCAAATTCTCTAGTCCTGCAAAAATTACTATAAGCTTTATATAGACTGTGGAGCTGATGAACAATTTACGGAATATGTACAGTAACATTTATGCAGAGAACTACTAATCTAAGAAAAGAAATAAGAGGAAGAAGAAAGATATGGGCAGATATGAGAAAGGGCAATTTCTACAAATTACTGAATTTGAATTAAAAGAATATCAGAAAGCCAAGGGAATTAGATATTAGTCATCTGAATTCTGACAGTTGGTTTTGAGAAGTCACAGAGAAAAGGGAAATGACAGAAAAGTGGAATAAAAAAGGTATCATTTCATGCACTCTTGAAGTTGAAAGGTAGCTGAATAATATGAAAAGGCAAAAAATATGTTTTAGCAGTCGCATGATGAAACAAACAAGACAAACACACTNGGCATCTAACACCATCACCCGCCGCGACAGCACCAAACAGGAGATAAAAGCAATATGTGGAATGGCTTTTTTTTGACATTTGTAATATCAAAAATGGCTGTTTTCTTCAACCACCCCTTGGCAAGCTACTTGGTTTGTGAGATATGTGCCTGGGCAAGACAATGAGTGAAGGATCTGCCCTCCTCTGGACGTCAGCTGGGCTGCAGGATTCGCCCTCCAGTGCACAGCAGCACACCTTGTCCTTGTCCTGGGCACTGACCAGGCTATGGGAGGACCACCATGCTCTTCTGCCATGCTCTGTGTATGGGGCTATAACATGTTTAAAAGAAGGAGCATACACACAAGAGCTGCTTGTGATGATCAGACTCCTATCTGTCCTTTCCAGGTGATTTTTAGCCTGACAGGGTTGCCACTGTAGACAGTGTCTGCTGAGAAACAGGTCAAGTAATTCTGTGTTCATCTCCCCCAAGAGCGGTATTTAAGTCAGAGGATTTCAGCATTTACTTTATTACCATGGAAGTTTTTTATTAACTCCTGGTTTTTTTTCTTTTAGTTTGTGTTGGAATCACACTTTGTAGTAAACATTCAGGAATGCAACTGATAACTAGCCCATAAGCACAAAATTTATAAAATCAGTGTGATAAGCTCTGGATATTTTATTGCAAAGTAGTCTTTCTGGGGAAGAAAACAGTAATTCAAGATACAAAACAAACAATACTATAGTCACAACTGCTCACTTGAAAAAGTAAGTTAAAGAGAATCAAAATGAAATACAACCAGTACCAAATTCTCTAGTCCTGCAAAAATTACTATAAGCTTTATATAGACTGTGGAGCTGATGAACAATTTACGGAATATGTACAGTAACATTTATGCAGAGAACTACTAATCTAAGAAAAGAAATAAGAGGAAGAAGAAAGATATGGGCAGATATGAGAAAGGGCAATTTCTACAAATTACTGAATTTGAATTAAAAGAATATCAGAAAGCCAAGGGAATTAGATATTAGTCATCTGAATTCTGACAGTTGGTTTTGAGAAGTCACAGAGAAAAGGGAAATGACAGAAAAGTGGAATAAAAAAGGTATCATTTCATGCACTCTTGAAGTTGAAAGGTAGCTGAATAATATGAAAAGGCAAAAAATATGTTTTAGCAGTCGCATGATGAAACAAACAAGACAAACACACTTATAAACATGGATGAGGACTGTCCTGAACACATTACATTGTTGGGGTCACCCAGCCCACTGGGGGCTGTGACAGGGAATTCGCCCCCAGGCTTGAGTGACAGGCTTCTCCTAAGACACAGTTTGCTCTCAGTTCTGTTCCTTTGATTGATTTGTGGTTCTCCCTGTCCCTTTATCCCTTCCCTGTTTTCCCATTTGCCCTTGTAACCTAGTCCCTCCTTACTGGTCCCTTTGCCCTGGTCCCGTCCCTGTCCCGCCTTGCAGCCTGGTATCCTGTGAAACCCTTATATAAACGCAAAACCCCTCCCCCATTTCGTCTTTGGCCTGTGGTTCCCTTCATGATGAGGTGATCCTGACAGGGAGGTAAAACCTCTTCTTGGAATACCATGCTAAAGCTCCTTCCTTGGCTCTTTTGTTGCCTGCAGCGTGTGTGTGAGTGCCAGCTGCTTCTCTGACTAAAGCTGGTGCTGCCTGCTTCACCCCTATGGGAGTCTGACCCCTCCTGAGCTGCTTCCTCCAGGGAGTGACCCAGAAATGGAGGCTCGACTAACGGGGCAGACCGGGGGCCTTGGTGCATCCAAGCTCGTCACCAGAAGCGCAGTGGCTCTGCCAGAGCGGCTCCAGCCCCTGTGGAGATGTATTTGGAGGGTCGCGGCACCCCTCATCCACCACACCGCAACACTACATACTTTAATACTGGCACATTACTCACCCATTTTTTCCCTCTATTAATATCAAAATGAGAAAAAGACATATCAGAGACCTACGCTGAGGATTTGATTTTCTCTGACTAAATGTCAGATGTATCCCAAGCTGATAGGTATGGTCCAAAGTCAAGTATATTACTGGATCCATCCTGATTCTGCTATAGCTGAATTTTCTAGTATAAAATAGAATGGGAATTCTGTCATGACCACACAAATGGTCTTTGAGAGTTGTTTTCTTCATTTATACACAAAACAATCAAAGGGCACTATTTACAGAAAAAAACATTGAGAACAACAAGAACCTACCAAACCAAAATATTCTGCTACAGGGCAATTCTCCCATTAGGCATGAATGGGGCTTTTTAATGACTATTTCATGAAATATGAAGAGGAATAAAAATAATAAATAACCAAAAAACCCCAAGAAATTAATTCTGGGGTTTGAAATTTAGATTACATTAGGAAGTTTATATAATAATGCACTAGCAACCTGTCCATACACTATTTTAAAAGTTTTGATGGCAGGTTTAGAATATGAATTTTGAGTAAATATTCCTGAATTCCATGATGCATGTTGAAATTGTAATTTAAAACCAAGGAAATAATAAATTACGTAAAGTTTATGTAAGGATCCCAGCAATACAACGACAGAAGACATGAATTTTATGCAGGTGTTATTAGGTGAAAATCTTTGATTTTGCATTAAAAAGACAGTCACTTTGGTAGATTCTTCTGGTGTGAAAACAGAATCTGCAGATCTACTTAAAACTTTACTGCTACCTTTGTAAATATAGAGTAAAATAAGACTTTCTGTTTCATAAACCAGAATGAAGATTATATGGAATTTTTGGAGCTTCTAAATATATTTACCAAGTAGTATGCAGCTCATACAGAGTTGCACATGAAGCAGCCTTGAGGAGAAATAACCAAGGTATTTCCACCATGCAATAATAAGTGCTACTTATCGGTTTTGTGTCTTTATATTCACGTGTGTGGAATAAGAGCCCAAAACACTGCTCTTCAGTGTTCATCATACTTGTAAAAATCAGGTATCTCACATACACATAGGAATCTTTCAGCTGCAAAGAGGCAGACACTGACTGTTTGAAATACACTGCTTTTTGTCTGTGTGAAAAAGGTCTGACAAAATAGTTACTATGTAAGAGTACTCTATGGTACTTTTGGAAGCTCCGAGCAACAATTAGGGAAAAAAAAAAACAGTTTAGGGCCAGGAATGCACTAGCAATATCTCTCCTATCTCATCTTGTACAAGAACCTCAGGCTGTGCTGTTTCCTGTGTAGTTTTAGTATTGCAGATAACTTTTGCAGACAGTGCTAATAATTATGGCAGCATGAGATTGTAATAACCTACATTTGCACTTTCAAGTCGGAACATTTTACTGTGATTCTATTCACTCTCAAAATTACAAGCCTTTGATTATTGACAGACTTGCAGAAATAGCATTGCATTGTTATCCTAAACACAGTTTTTAGAAGACTATTGCACAGAGCAGGTGAGATCAAGCAGATGCCTTAGAAAACTTACTTTTATGCAATGTTTTGTAGGTAAATAAGATAGCAGTAGTAAAAAGTATTAGAAATACAATCCTGGACAGTAAGATTGTTTAATAATTGAGCAAATAAGAAGAAAATAGAAAGTAGAAAACTGCTTATCAACATGTGTCAGTCTTAGCTAGGATTGTCTTAATAGACAAGAAAAATCAGTCTTTGAGGTCATGTAATTCACGACATTACTATTCTAAAATTGTTGCTAATTTGTTTTGTGTCTATAAAGAAAGATGAATGGCTGCTATGTACTTAAAGTTTGGTCTTCCTTGCATTTTTGGTGCAAGACTTTTCACTGCTTGATTAGAATCTGAGTTCTCTCAGTATTTCTCCAGTCCCAGTACCTAGAAGACTAGTTTTTGCTGTCAGAGAAGAGATTATGTCCAACATGGAGTACACATGGAATGCAATTGCCATGTCTATAACATCCTCCTCCTGTTCGCTTTCCCAAGTTCAAACTTTTATCACAGTCTATAATGTCTATGATGTTCATATTGATGATACATTGCCTGCGGAGCTGCTTCTGCTGTATTGGTATTATGTCACTAGCGCTGCAGGTTTTTTTCCAGGAGGACCTTCTAAATGAGAAACCAAAGACAAGCAGCTTTGTCTCAATCATTCCTTTACTTCCTTTTTATGGGACACTTTCTTTCTCCTTTTCTGTGGACTGCAAGTGTAAAGGATCTTGATTTCTGTTCTTTAGCACCTGCCTTTGGGAGCATTCAGTCTTAAAACCAAACCCCTGGCATAATTAGAACTGCTCCTGGCTTTTATCTCTCTGTCATTTTAAGCTGCTTATGCACTTTTCAAGACAGAAATACAGTCTATTCTTCTCTGTCCAGCTTGAGGTAGGCCAGGATTCTAATTATCTATTCGATCTTCAAGCACAACAATTTTAGAGATATTTAGTCTAACTTACAGGCTATGACAG
>WEIT01034496.1:2720-21114 GCA_013389985.1 Dryoscopus gambensis
GTGTTCACAGCAGCAGTTTTGCATTGGGTGCGTTTGTGTAGCGTGAGGTCTCCTTGTGTGTATAATGTTGGTGAGCTGCTTTGTGTGTCTCAGCAGTGTTGTGTGCTGTGCTCTGCTCTACCGTCATCAGGATACGCTGCTGTAGACACCTGCTTCACATGCATGTGTGTTTATAACTGAACAGCTGGGACATTTGTTGTCACACTGTCTCCTCCATCCTATTTGTGCTTTGAAAGGACCCATGTTACCCTGCCCAGGCAGACAGTTGGATGCAGTTCTATATGAAGAGAAAGATAACGCATGTTCCTTTTGGGTGGAGGGAGTCATGGGTGAGAAAGGTGTGGCAGTTCTCTCCCCCTTGGTCACTGTCTCCCTTGGCCTGTGCTGGGCTGAGGTGTGCTCCACATCAGTACAGAGACCCAAAATGCAGTGATCTGGTAGCAGCTGCTGCCAACGAATTCCTAACACAACATTTAATTCAGTTCTGTTACCTGCAAGGCTAATAAAGCAGAGCAGTAAGCAGTTGACTGAAATAAACATAAGAGAGCTTTTTACAGTTAGAGATTGACAGCACAAACAGGGAAGTGTCCTTGAGCTCCCTACAGAGTTTGGATGTGTTTGTTTTATAGGTTGTTCCTCCTGGAAAATAAGTGGGAGTGCAAGTGTATTAACCTGTAAAAGATCTCTTCACTCTGTAAGAAGAACTTACGGCTTTCAAGGACAAGATTGTTTCTCAAATCTGCCGTTATCTTTATTCTATATAATTTTGACAGCCACATACTGATACATTAGATCTTTACTGTAAGCTAAGGAAATGGTTTTCTTCATTAAAAACATTTGTTGTTGTTGGCTAAAATAGTTTAAATAGCTAAACATGTACAGCTAAAGTAGAGTCCCTACAAGCTCACTGTTCAGAACTCAAGACTGCAGCTGTTTGGGAAGTTAGTATTTTTTAATGAGTGTGATTTATTCAACTTTATTATTTGTTTATATTATGTATTTTTACCATGAACCATAAAAGAAAAGCACTGTTATCACAAAGCAGCTGTTCAGCAACTAATTTCTCTGGACAGGCGTGTGTTCTGTAGTACCAAGTTATCAGTTTGAACTGTGTGAGACTTAAGAAATTCCTGGTTAATGAAGTTCACTGCAGTGAATTGGTAGGCAGGTGTACCTTGTTTGTTAAAACCAATGTCTTAGTTAAAAAATGGAGAAACTTTAATGTTTTGTCTGCAGTGTTTGAATTCTGAACAAATGCTTAGACACCAATTTATTTACAGACCTTCTTTAAAAAAACCAACCTTGTAATTTGTTGCAGCCTAATTAAATAATATTTATAGAATACATATTCTATGTACTTATGGGTGGATGCACATTTCTGGGCTGTAGATTTTTCTAGTCAGAACTACTTTTTTATAATCTGTATGTTTTATCTTGATGTTATAAATTGTAATGTGTGGAAAAAGTTCTGCAGATATTGGAATGTTTTGAGTTTTTATCATCAAGCCATGAAGCGCTTTATAAAACATCTATTAAATACAAAGAGTGTATTTCATTTGGTAGGAATGTATTACAGGACTAAAAGGCTATGTGTAGAGAGTATTTGCATGTATATGTGTGCACACAAGTGTGGTGCTTACAGTGTTTTGGGGAAAAGGGTTTTCATTTCTTTTTCTTTAATTGCTGTGTCATTTGATACCACTATTCTGCTCCTTGCTGACAGAGTAATGGGTTTAGAGCAGAATTGTTTCTTGGATTTGTATCAATGTGAGATCAGAATCTGTCCTTGAGGCTTAAATCGCTGTTACTTAAGCACAGCTATGTCTTTCTTTCTCAGTCTGCCATGGGGAATTGGCACAGCTTTTACTGATGGTTGAATAGTGCACTATTCCTTGAACAGTGTAACATCCCCGTCAGTGACTCGGGCGTTATGTCAGCAGCGGGGTAGGAGTGTCAGACAACCTTTTGTTGTTGTAAGGCTGTGGTTTCAAAAGTAAAAAATGTGTCAGTAGCTCATGTGTAAAGGGAAGGGGAAAATGAAAGTGGTATACCTTGGTCATGGGGGTGTATCATGCAGTGAATGAAAGAATAATCTTTAAAATGCCTCAGAGGTATTTGTGAGTTGCTCATTTTGTAATGTATTTTTACAACAGGTTCCCGTAAAGAATCAGCTCCTCAAGTCCTGCTTCCAGAAGAAGAAAAAATTATTGTAGAAGAAACTAAAAGTAATGGTCAGACTGTTATAGAAGAGAAGTAAGAAAATGTTTAATGAATGATGAATTAAAGTAGTAAACTTTGCACTCTTCTTCCTCCTCCTGTCTCCCATTATAGTAGGGTGTGTATGGTATGTCTGTAGTTGGAACAGAGCTGTTTGGAGTATGCTGCCAGTCCTCTAAGTGCAGTTTGCCTTCATTTAAATGTCTGGTTTCTTTGTATATGCTGTGCAACTTCTTCACCCATGCCACGAAGTGATGTGCTTCACTTACAAATAATTTTTCCAAGTGCTGTCAGATTTCAGTATTAAATTGGTGTCATCCCTCTTGTTAGCATGTGGCGTTCTACTTTTTTGGTGAAGTGTATGTTGGAAATGAAACAACAGTTCTGTTGTAGAAAGCTGTAATACAGAAACCAGTAGAGGTCTCTAAGTGCTTGAGAGGTGTTTCTTGCCACAGAAGCTGGTAACAAGTCCTTGTCTTACTGGATATAAATCAGGATTAGAGACAGGGTTTTTTAAACACAGGTTTGAAATTAACTATTAACTATGGGGTATGAGGTGTTTTTTATTTAATTGCATTTCATTTAACAGTTTTGTCTAATACTAGATTTAGATGTGTATTTCTGAGAACTGTTGTTACAGATGATCTTCTTTTTTCATTTTAGAAGCCTTGTTGACACAGTATATGCATTAAAGGATGAAGTACAGGAATTAAGACAGGTTGGTAACTTGCTACATTTATAGCAACATGGAGAAGGAAAAGATGGAAGCCTTGTTATAAAACTAAATATGGCTTGCAAGTTCACTTTGACAATCATGAACTTGAATTTTGGACTAGATTTACTTTTAGAAGCAAAATACCATTTGCCAAAAAGCACTCCCTGTTGTTGTCATCAGTCTTTTGAGAATAGCACTGAGTATTGTTTCTCTGAAGTGAATTACTAAGCTGGTTTTGGATGTTGCAGCTTCTGAAATGGTGGAAGTGTTAAGCAAATTCAGTTGTGCTCTATCACCAGCAAAGTAAGCTTACAGTGACTGAGAAATCGTAGTTGCTCGAGAATGCTAATAAAGTCCTAAATAAAACCAGATATTTATAGTTCTAAAATGATACAATCTTACAGTAACCTGAACACCTCTTATGAATCAGTTCTTAAAACCGCTCATTTCCAGAGACAAGAGTCCTTTTCAGTGCCTTTCAAATGGCTTTTTTAAAATGAGGGCTTCACATTAGCTCTGTGTGCCTTTTTGTCACTTGTTCTAAATATCCACCATGAATAAATAAAAATATCTTATCAGGACATAGCTTGTTTTAACCATGTTAATGGTGCTGCATGTACTCTTTGCTTAAAGTATAGGTGAAAAGAAGCATTGAGTTTTCCTCACTCTGCAAGGTGTGAATTTGCTTGCCAGTCTGACTCCAGAAGTTGGATAAAATTTACTGTGTTAATGTAAAAAGGATTTGTATTCAAATTTCTTCAGGTTTGGGGCTATAAATGTGAATTCTTTGCCATATGTAAGCATATCCAGTATTTCTAAGGACGTCATGTATATTCCTTGAAATATGGCAGTTGATGTGTTGCCTACTTAAATTCTGCTGTGTTCAGCATATAAAGAATGAGTATCCCAGGTTAGGTGTGAATTTGACAGTCTTTTTAAAAATACAATTCACATAATAAAAGCAGCAATGATAGCCCACTAATACTCCTGTGGCCTCCTGCTTTTGTACAAAGAACAAATGTGCAGCCTCACTGAGGCTCTGCTCAGCTCCATGACCCTTAAACAGAAAGTCACCTTCTCCTGAGCTTCATGCAACAACTCTCATTTCTGGTGGCTTTCCAAATAGATGTTCTCCAGAATCTTAAATCTTCCAAAGTCAAGACATATTAAAGCCTGATTTCATTTTCTTATATATCAAGAATTCAGGAATCTCATCTTAAAAGCATTTATTGGTCCACTGCTGTGATGCTGCCAGCCAGAGAAGTGGCAGAAATAATGTCTGAGCTAGCAAGGGCTTTATGGATAAGGCTTTCTGGGACTACATAGCATCCTGGTTGGTGTAGACACCAGACTGCAAAGTGGGATCCTTTCCATAGCAGCTTCCATAGGCTATTCATAGCTGTTTTTCCACAGGCAATACGCTTGAATAGTATGGCCCTGTATTGGCAGACTTAATAACTTAAATCTGTACCTACGTAAAATAATGAACTCTCTTGAGTTTCTCAACAGACTTGAGGAGGGAATGGAGTTAATGAGGTGACAGACCATGGTTATGTGTATAGACAAGAGAACAAGAAGCTGGAAAGCAGTGCCATGGGAAGGGACCTGGGGGTCCTGGTCACTTGCAAGCTGAGTCAGCAGAGCCCTGGCAGCCAACCCTGTCCTGGGGGGCATCAGGCACAGCATCGCCAGCTGGGCAAGGGAGGGGATTGTCCCGCTCTGCTCTGCACTGGGGCAGCCTCACCTCGAGTGCTGGGGGCAGTTTTGGGTGCCACAATGTAAGAAAGGTATTGAACTAGTAGAGAGTGTCCAAAGAAGGGCCATGAGGACGGTGAAGGGCCTTGAGGGGAAGCTGGCTGAGGTCACCTGGTATGTTCAGCCTGGAGGAGGCTGAGGGGAGACCTCACTGGGGTCTACAACTTCCTTGTGATGGGAAGCAGAGGAGCAGGTACCGATCTCTTCTGGTAATCAGTGACAGGACTTGAGGAAACAGCACAAAGCTGAGTCAGGGGAGGTTTAAGTTGGAGATCAGGAAAAGGTTTTTCACCCAGCGGGTGGTTGGCCACTGGAACAGGCTCCTCAGGGAAGTGGTCACAGCACCAAGCCTGTCTTAATTCAGGAAGCATTTAGTCAATGCTCTCAGGCACATGGTGTGATTCTTGGGGTGTCCTGTGCAGGGCCAGGAGTTGGACTTAATGATCTTGATGAGTCCCTTCCAACTCAACTCATATTCTATGATTTCATGATCCTATCCTGTTTCTAGAGATGTCTGTAAATGACAGCCAATGGGAGTCCAGTTGGGCCCTTGGACTGCAGGCCTGTGTTTGTTAAACACTGTTAGACTTGTCTTAGGACCTTATTTCAATGTTATTTTATCTTCTGGTTGCTTCCCTACTGTTCCCAGCATCACCTTGACCTGTACAGGATTAAATAATGTAAGCATTCCTGTGGATTGGTCCCTGTCATCCTTACGGTCTTGTTCAATATTTCAATATTGCCTGATGGCACTAAACAGTGAGAACTCACTTGTTAATATACATGTGCAGAGATGGTGTTCCTTGAAATTCAGACTTCTCTTAGACTGCTGGTAGTCATCAGTCTAGTTTAAAATTTACTCACAAAACACTTTTCAGAGAACGTAACGGTTTTCAGGATATTCCTTTCAACTATTTACATTCCTAATGAAGCAAGTTAATTTGCATTAAGTTTTAAGAAGCTTTTTGGAGATTGAAACCAGTTAAAATCACAGGAGGTTCTTAGAGGGGATATTTAGTCTGCTTATTGCTCTATTTCCCTTCTCTATTAGCAACAAATATATTCTACTCCTCATTGATCAGATTTGAGCAGAAGAATTCAAGATTAGTGTCCTGTTACTAGCACTTTCTGTATAAAGGCCCCCAAGTACAAATAGGAAGTAGCTCAGTTTCCTTGTGGTGGCTTTTGTTGCATTGTGTAAAATAACTGTGTGTAACTTGTGAAGATTTAATAGAAGCTTTGCTTTTGAACAGCTAATATCAGTTTTACAGAGAAGAGCCTTCAGTAATTGACAGTATATGTGTAGTCAGATCTGTTACAAGCTCCCAAAACAAACCAGTAATATCTCTGTCTCTGTTAAACAGGATAACAAAAAGATGAAGAAATCATTAGAAGAGGAACAAAGAGCTCGCAAGGACTTGGAGAAGCTTGTTAGAAAAGTTCTAAAGAATATGAATGATCCATCTTGGGATGAAACCAACTTATAACCACTTTTTTTCCCCCCTTCTTCTTTCCATTGAAAGACCAGTTGTAAAACTGAGCTGGGAAGCCTTCTGACATTAGTCAGTGTTGCATCAAGAGCACTATAAAACAGGATTTAACTGGATCTAGTGATTTCTTGCTCTGAACATACAGAAAGAGTCAAGCCATTTACTGAAGCAATCTCTACTTTAAGCATGGAGACCATGGATCCTGAACTCTACTAAACTTAATTTGTTTGCATCCAAATTACCTCATTTTGCAGAAAGTGCAGCACCTGACTAAAAGTCCATGTTTTTCAGTGGCTTTTTAATTAAATATATATTTTTCATGTAAATAGCTGTAATTTAGAATGCATATGTGATTGCTGTATTGGGGCTGATATGTTGGGGGTTTTTTTCTTGTGTTATTATAAGGGTCACAAGATTTAGAAATGATGGCAGTACTGTCTTACCTAAGAAAGGTCAGAGTTCTTTGTGGATAATTATGAATAAGTTCCAAATTACCTACTCACTACGCATGCAAATTTAAACCCCTATTTTTCCTATTTACCACTCTATTTAAATCCTTTACTGTTACCTGTTACTTTAAGCAGTTTACAGTTCCTTAAAAACAGTATTAAAATACAGAAAATTGTTTATTGACAGTAGAAACAATTTTTAACAAATCTAATGCCCACAATTTACATTCACATACACTTGTTTGGCAGACTAATCTATTGTGCTTTGGCCACCAAAAGACTGATGTACTTGCCTGCTTTTTATGACTGTGATTTTTAGGTGTTTATGTACTACATTTTCTATTGTTGTGCTTAAACATACAGCTGGCTGATAACAGATCACACAGTTTGTTAAAGGAAAAAATCAGTCTAATCCAGAATTTTGTGAATAAATTGTTGCTATTTATATTTTATGATCACAGCAATTAAATTTAGCTAACCTTTGTCCATAAGACACATGGGCTAGTCCAAACTTCATTCAGAGCTTTGTTTCTATACCACTATGTAAGACTCTCTGTTTGGAGTTCCCGTACTGTGGAAGCAGTCATTCCTTTCCCACCCTGTTTTCTTTGCACATTGCTGATTTCTGTTCTACTGGCATTTAAATGGAAAGAAATGTGGAAGATTTTTTTAAAAACTTGTACTGTATTTCATAATTTGCACTGCTGACAGATTTTAAAATACATAAAGGAACATTAATTCCCTAGTCTGATAGGTGCAATTACTGCAGTTTCTTGTATTTAAGATAGGAGATGATACATCACTGCAAACAGTGAGCTTCAGATGGAGCACTTAAAATACTAATCCCGTTAAAGCTCATTGTTTTCATGGATTTCATCAAACTCTGGATTTGACTCCAGACAGTGCAGCTTTCTGAGGGGTTTGTGTTCAACTGAGTCAGAAGTGCAGGTATAGCATAGACTTGAATCACACCTTTTATCATTCTGATTTTCTACTGCTCTTTAACTCCGGCTAAATGTAATGCTCAGACTTGAGCAAGTGTTTGTACAAACTTTAGTGAGTTGGAGCCAGGATGATTTGGGTTCTAAGAATTGTGATGCACATTTTGAATCTAATGACAAATCTATTTTTAAAGCTATCCACTTTTTTCAGTGAAGAACAGCTTTTTTAAAATAGGAAATTCTGTCAATGATTACATACTTGAGAAACAATTCTGTGAGAATGGATGCTTCATAATCTGAGTAGACAAGTTGTTTTAGAAAGCTGAATATATTTGTAGGTGTCTTGTGTTCCTGCAATTTAAAAATGTTTTCCTTTAATTCTAAAGGAGGAGAAAATGGAAAAGTCTGCATTACCAGAGTTATATATATTCACAGAACTTTAAATTTGTTAATTCTTGATACCAAAATATTTCCTTGATGTTTGCAGTTGCCCAAAAATGTGGACTGACACTATATTCATCTTCGCATTTAGAAAATACTCTTGCTAAAAGCTAAGTGATACTAACCCCTGCAAATGCATACTATCATGGCCAAGTTTAGACTTGAGAATGCCAATATAATTGGAATTTTGCTAACATTTTCACTTTCTGACATCCAGGGTATTTTCAGAGTGATTTTTAATTTTCAGTTAAGCATATGCAAAAGGACATTCCAGAGGAAGAAGTATAAAAGGAAAACATTAACCTTAGCAGTATTTAGCAAATTTTAACTCAGGAACAACTTCCATCATAACAATTTATTTTACATTATATTGTGAAGAGTGGTGTTGCTATGTAAATCTGCTGACTCTTAGTATCTGTGATATTATAATTTCTGACAGTACCCCTATCCTGACATCTGATGAACATGCCTTAAATACTGGGATGAAGCAGTTGTTAAATACGACCAGGACTTAGGGACTGATTTTATTCAAGGTGGATTGGGAGGACTAATTTTTACACAAACACACACCAAAAAAAAAAANAGGAATCCGACCTAATGTTGTAGGTAGCTTTTGTCTCTAGTGCAGAGAGCAGCTTCCAGGTTTTGGGAACCACGGAGTACCTGAACGTTTTTCATTGACAATTTGTTACAGTGTATATAGATTGTAAATGTCACCATGGACCGTCTGAATTGTTGGTAACTTTACATAAGCATGGATAAATGGGGCACTGTTTATTTAACCTGTTAAGGGGTTGTTTGTTTGCTCTCATCATTTAGGGATGAGGAGATGAAGCCATTTCTTATCCTATAGATGTGTGAAGCACTTTCAGTTCTGAACTGTCCAAAATGTAGCATAACACTTCTCTGTACTTACTGATGTACATGTGTTTGTCTCACCATGTCATGACATCTTAAAGACTGAGTAACTGACTGCTTTTGTATAAAGCTTCTTAATGCAAATCATTTAGGGAATTTAGAATATCTGTTTACAGTATCTGTGGAGAACTCTTGGTTTAGATGTCACAATAATATCCTGGTATCCACTACTAAAGCGTTTATGCTACATTGTAATTAAACCATGAATTTTTCCCCCCCACCCTATAAAGTGTTACATTTCATCTAATATGTGGGCTATGAGACAAAGAAGGGAAATTGCGTTAATTTTTTGCCTTTCATATAAATAACCACCTCTCCAGTTTAGTAGCTGCTATACTATCTTGAAAGAGCTTTTTCATGGTCTTTTACAATAGTAAATTGATGCCTGGAAAACAAAACAAAGCAAGGGTTTTTTAGAGGGGTGAGAAGGAGGATCTTAACTGTCTTGCCATTGAGACATGTTCCCTTTCTTTGGCAACCTGACCTGCTCAGGTAATGTAAGAAATGGAGGAGATCAAAGACAGAAAATAGTGAAAGCAAGCAAGAAACACTAGAAACTGCATTGATTGAGTAAAATATATCTACATGCATGATTTATCTGAATAGACAGAAATTTGCGATGTGTGTCACAGAGACTTTTTGTGGTTGGTGCTGCCTGAAATAGGAGAGAGGAGTGATTTTTATGGTAGCAGAATTGTCAGTATGGCTTTATGCCAGATGGTGGGATGGGTTAAGGAAAGTGCAGCGAGTCATTTGTTTGAAAAGATGGTTTCAGCCTTTGGACAATGCATTTGAACGGATTGGTAACATCTTGGGTGTGTGAAATGATGCATTTATTCCAGCTTAGTTTAGCTAGGAGATATACTTAGAACAGAGGACTTTAATTGTAGAGGTTTGTAACTATTCTCAGAAGTCTCACTTTCCAACTTTTCTCTGGGTTCATCACTGTAAAGATGGGTATTTTACACAATTTTAAATTGTCATTTCCTTGTCACCTGAAGTGTTTTGGGGCTTTTTCTTTTTGAATGTTTTTTATTGTGGTGGGTTGACCATGGCTGGCTGCCAGACCCTTACCCAGCCGTTCTCTTACTCCTCTCCCTCAGCAGGACATGGGAGAAGGAATAAGATGGAAAAGCCTGTGCATTGAAATAAAAACCACTGATTTCTAATCATTACCAAACAGGAAAACTAAGCCACCTTTCCCTTACCCCACTTCTTAAGCTGAACTTGACTCTTCTGTTTTGGTTGCCCCGTTTTCCCCTCTCCCCCTACCAAGCAGTGCAGAGGTGTGGAAATGGGGGTTTTGATCTGTCTATAACAATTCCTTTCCTGCTCACACTTCATGCTTTTCCCTGCTCCACTGTTGTTCTTCTCCATGGCTGGCAGTCCTTCAAGGATAGATATGCTCCAAGGTGAGTTCTTACTGGGCTCAGTTCTGCCAATGAGCCTGCCCCAGTGTGGGCTCCCTATGGACTGCAGATTTCTTCAGAGCATCTGCTGCAGTGTGGAGCCCTCCGTGGGCTGTAGGGGAAAACCTGCTTCACTGTGGTGGTGTCCACAGGCTTCAGGGGAGCCTTTTCCAGCACCTGTGGCACCTTGTTCCCCTCCTTCTCCAACCTGGGTGTTCACAGGACTTTTTTTTGCATTTTCCCCTCTCTGCTGCACTCTAAAATGTGTGTTCTTCAAGGCACTACCATTTTGTCTGAGGCTTAGCTGTGTCCTGCTTGTTCAAGGGTGTCTCAGTTACATGCTGCTGGAGCTGCTGCATCTACCAGGCTCAGAAATTCAGGTGCAGAACTTGCTGTTACCCACTCTGTGGACACCTTCGCTTGCTGTGATAGGTCAAGAGAAGAGAAAAGAAGGAGCATGTAACACTTGATGATGGGAGTGAGAGGCCTGCAGTAGTCAGGGGCAGTGTGGGTTAATCTGTGTGTATCTGTAGATACTCCGTAAGTCCCACAGTGCTGATGCTGAAGGGTCCCAGAAAAGGGGAGTTTGCCCTTTGGAGAAATGCTGAGATGAAATTTGAGATGAATTTGCTCTGCAAGACATGCTTCATCATCTGGAAAAGGGGTGTAGGCTTGCCATATTTTACCTTGTGTGCTCAGCACTTGAGCTTTCTCTTTAATACACATGAATCAAATACTATCTTGGAAGGGGAGCTGATCCTGAATTTGGAACTAAATTAACCTGCTGAGCTCTCCATTAATTTGAGTGCTGCCTTAAAACCACTGTCCGGGCCTAAATCTAATTCTTGTGTCCTTAGGAGGAAATGAGAGCTACAGTTCAGCAAGTTACTATGAATAGTTAAAACTGTGGTGCCAATTGCTTAGTGCAGGTCTTCAAAGTCCAAAATTTGCTCAGGTGCTCCCATTAGTTCCTGCAGATTCTCACTGATCTCATTCCCTTTCTCTGTTGAACACGCACAGGCTCTCCTGTATGCATGGCAGAGCTCACTTCTGTGATATTCTTTTCCCCAAGCACTGTCTTGAGCGGCCATGGATCCGTCCCATCCCCTGTTTGTGTGGGTGTGCCATGTCCACCTGCAGGAATGTCTGCTGGCTGTGCAATAACATGGCAGTGCTAACCCACCTGGGCAAGGAAGGCCCCATGCACATTTTGCTGAATCCAAAACTTAGCACTGTACCAGCTACTAAGAAGAAAATGAACTCTGTCCCAGTTGAAACCAGGACAAACCTTTTCCTAATGTCCATTCTGCTGTCATATGTAGGCCTGGTGAAATTCCCCAAACAAATTATTTTTTTCTTAGTGTATTGCTTAGGCTTTGCTAGCCATCTCCTGTCAGTCAAGCAGCCTATGATAGCTGTGTGTTTGCAGTAGACACAGAGGAACAATACAGAAATAGCATGTTTTTGCAATATTTTTCCAGCAGGGGACTGTGTTAGCTTCTGCTTTGTCAGAAACTACTTGGTTTCCCTGAATTTGTTAATATATGTACTTTTGTTATGCTCTTATAACCAAATGGAGTTAACTTTTTGTATATTTTGGAGCAGCTTTTCAAGCTCCAGGAAGTACAGTCTATTAAATACCTTTTGGCCTGTACTACAAATGTCTCGACAGTCACAGCTGAAAGTGTTGTTGTAGCATTTGACCTAGCTGTGCCCATGGGATTTGTGTGGGGTTTTTAGCACTTCCCCACGGCACGTGTGTTTTATTATAGCATCTATACATCCAGCATCACAGGGGCTCTTTTCAGCATAATGCAATATGGAGGTAACACAGGATCAAGTTTATTGTCAGGCAGAACTAAGCGAGGAATTTGGCTGTAATCACTAATTCATTTAATCTCTGGCCTTGCTCTACAACAGGCACAATTTCAGAGGAACTGAGAAACATCTATTGCTACAAGACTCATTTTACCAGTTCTAACACATGAAATCTCCATTCTGAGACTGAATTGAGAAAACACTGGGATGATGCAATGCATGCTCCATCCACTGCACTCAATTTCATCAGTGCTGGGAATTTATGATATAGGGCTATTAACAGTGCTGGGAAGGGGAAAGAGCAGTGCAGTGAGGGAGCATGGTAACTACCTTGGGCTTGATGATTAGCATTTGAAAATACAGGTTCAAGAAAGTGCCCCTGCCCTGGCATGGCCATCAGATTTTCAGGAGGATTTCTGCTGCAGCATCCAGACCTGGCTCCATGTTCTGCTCTCTCATCTTTACTTGTCAGGTCCCCACTGAGCCTTCATTCTCCAGGCTAAGCAGTTCCAGCTCCCTCAGCCGCTCCTCATATGGTTCATTCTCCAGACCCTTCACCAGCTCTGTTGCCCTTCTCTGGACACTCTCCAGCACCTCAGTGTCCTTCTTGGAACTGAACACAGGATTTGAGGTGTGGCCTCACCAGTGCCGAGTACAGGGGGACAATCACAGCCCTGGTCTTGCTGGCCACACTATTGCTGATCCAGGTCAGGGTGCCATTGGCCTTCTTGGCCACCTGGGCACTGCTGCCTCATGTTCAGCTGCTGTTGACTAGCCCCTCCCAGTCCTTTTCTGCCAGGCAGCTTTCCAGCCACTCTACCCCAGCCTATAGCACTGCCTGGGGTTCATGGGACCCAGTGCAGGACCTGACACTTGGCCTTGTTGAACCTCATACCCCTGGCCCTGACCCATCAATTCAACCTGTCCAGATCTCTCTGCAGAGCCTTCCTGCCCTCCAGCAGATCAACATCCTGCCCAATTTGGTGTTGTCTGCACATTGACTGACGGTGCACTTGATCCTCTCATCCAGCTTGTTGAAGATATTAAACACAGCTGGCCCCAGTGCCAACCCCTGGGGAACACCACTTGTGACCATCCAGCAGCTGGATGTAACTCCATTCACCCCATTCTCTGGGCCTAGCCATCCAGATAGTTTTTTACTCCTTGAGCAGTGCACCCATCCATGCCATGAGCAGCCAGTTTCTCCAGGAAAATGCGGCAGGAAACAGTTTCAAAGGCTTTACTAAAGTCGTCCAGGTAAACAACACCCACAGCAGGGATGCTGGACTAGATGGCCCACTGGTGGTACTTTTAAACCTTGACAAGTCTGTGACTGTGAAATGATGGAAAGTGCCTCAGTGAGCACTTCCACCAGCTCCCCCAGTACCCTTGGGTGAATCCCATTCAGCCCCATAGCTTGTGTGACTAAGTGGTGTAGCAGGTCTCCTTGGACTATGGGAGCTTCGTTCTGCTCCCCAACTCCCTCTTCCCACTTAGGGTGCTGTTTTTTCGCAATCTTTTTAGACATGGCTTTAAAACAACTCAGATGAACGAGGTTCTATTGGGAAGTGAAACAGCACTTCAATGCAAGATATAATGTAACATTTAAATGCATTTCAGTGTATTTACCGCTAGCAGGGAAGCACTTGATTAAAAGAAAAAGCATATAGTTCTCTGGTTATTCTGAATGACTCCCTGCTCATTGACAGCATCAGATTTGATCAACATCCACTATGAAATATTTAACATGAAGAGTTCTGTGTTCTGCAAGTCTGTAGATAAAGAGCTTAGATGCATCTGTGTAAGCTGAGAGGCACTGGTGTTTGGCAGGAGGAAAAGTAATTTCTACCTTAATCATTAGAATGTCTGTAAGGCTGGATTCATATGCACGGTCTGATGTGGTGTATGCCAGGAGGATTCTTCTTGGCAGAGACTTCCAAAGGCTAGTTCAACCACCCTGTGGAAACAACAGTCATGTTTGTGCTGCACTCCAAACCAAAAGCATGGCAGCAGTGGGTTGTAGGTGGCCTTGTGCAAAGGTGCACTATGGGGGGGACACGTGGGGCTGACCTCTGACATAAGAAAACCACAGTGAAAATACCCTTGTCTCATGATCTTGATAGGAGAAGTACTGACATGCTCCTTCAGCAAGGCAGCATGTCCTGTGTGCTGTGCACACTGTGAAGAACAGGAGTGTGAAAACTTGAGTGGGAAGTGGCAGACAAATTGTAGCTTGGCATTACTGAAAACCCTGGCTATTGGAAGAGGTTGGAGTAACAAACTTTCTTTGATGGGGAAGCAGGACTGAAAACACTGTGCAATCCACAGGCATTGTCCTAGATGAGGTGGGGTGTTTTTGTCCACAGAATATGAGCTGCTCATTCTGCTCTTTTCTGCTAGTTTTCTCCTCTATTTCATGCCTCCCATGTCCATGTGCTGACAATTATGCTATGTGGAACACTGTGACCCCACTGATCATCAGCCCACATTGTGGGGAAAGAAGGATTGGATGTAGGTCCTGAGCAGCTGGAAAAGCTTCTACCCCTAAACTTTAGGCTACTGGTCTTGGCTACACTGAACTCTTTGGTTTTTCTCAGCCATATTAGAATCCCTTGTCTCTTTTTTCTGCTTCATTTCTGACTGAACCCATGGTTTTCCAGAAACTCCTTTTCCTAGCACTGCAAACAAAGTCAGCAGACTTGTACCATGAAGAAGCACTTTTTGTTAGTGCGATTGCTCACAGCTTCCCTTCAGCTTCCAGGCTTGGCCTTTCCCTCTAAGTCACACATCATCATTGACTGTAAACTCACTGTCTGTATTCAGGCAAGATCTTCAAACTGTCTACAGGGAAGCATTTCCAGTAAGATTAGAAAGAAGACATGTAGTTTACTCTGTGCATTCATGCATTGTGCAGGCAGTGACTGTGCATATTGTAATATATTAAACTACTCAGTGAGCCATTACTTGGTTCCTAGGCAAAAACGTGCTGCTGTGAGGCTGTTCTGCCTCTTGCCTTGACTGTCCTGCAGCATTTAGAAGTGCCTTGTGATCAGCCTCAATAAGGTAGAATGTTTTTGTAATCCTGATTTAAGAAGAAACATTTACAGTGGTTTTTGGGTTTAATGAGTGTTGGTTTATGGAAAATTAAAGAACTCATTCCCTTTGTCAAATGCCGAAGTCTGAACCTCCATCAGGAGATTCAGAAATGGTTCTGATTTGGAGGGAGTATGGAAAGCAGAGGAGTTGGCTGAGTGATTTTGTGGCTTTTGCAGGTACCTTAGGAAAGTGAAGTAAAAACTGTGTACAGACTTGTAATGAATCAAGTAATTACTTGTCAGTCTTGAAACAACTGAAAATAACACGATGGAGCTGGGCTTCATCAGACACCCTTATGAGACACTGGAGCAGATTGCTCAGAGAAGCTGTGGATACCCCATCCCTGGAAGTGTTCAAGGCTGCGCTGGATGGGGCGCTGAGCAACCTGGTCTAGCAGAAAGTGTCCCTGTCCATGGCAAGGGCTTGGAACTAGATGATCCCTAAGATCCCTTCTAACCTAAGCCTCTCTATGATTTTATGGGGCACTGGGATCTGGGTTCCTGTGTTGCAGTGGCTGCTGCCCAGCAGAGCTGAGGTCTGCCAGCTGCTGGAGGTTGTGCCTGTGGACAGCCATAGGGTTATGTGGATGTTTGCAGTTTTGCTAAAATCCCCTTTATAATGAATGCTTTGTAACACTTTGCTTGTTTATTTGTCAAGTTCTGTTTTAAGAACAGCTGCCCAATAATTTTGGAATGCTGTTGCTGGACTTTTGTCCCCCTATTCAGAGTGAAGTAATGCCACAGGTATTTGAAGAAAAAAAAATATATAAACAGTTGAGAAATACTGATTGAGGGAAATCCACTGACTTAGAGAAACTGTCTGCAACTTGAACAAAAGTGACTAGAGAAAACTAAACTTATAAACCCCACTCTATGAAATTGTCTTGCACCCTCTTGTCTCTTTGGTGCTTTGTCCCTCCTGCTCATGGCTCAGGGTCTGTCACTTTAATCAAACCCTTCCTCCCTTTGATTGCTGGCTCTTGACTGCACAGAGCCCACGCATTTTGTGCTGGGTGATGTGGTCCTGGACAAACTCTTTTATCCAGCTCAATGCCTCTGCAGGGGCTGTTCTTCAGGCAGCCCTGATCACGTCTCTTCCCGAATCTGCCTCTTTTTCATCTTTCCATGAAAGCCCCTGGTCTGAACCAAACACTCACAACTGGCTGCTTAGATGCTGTGTTGGAGTAGAAACTGTAGGGCATTGTTTGGATATGTTCTACAGTTGTTCAAAGAAAAATATTTTAAATTAATTTGATTAAATGGATATGAAACCAACATGACTGTCCACATTAAGCTGAGAAGTAAATGAAAAGTTGTGTAAAACAAAAAATAAAAACCCTCCTGGGTGACAGATCTCTTCCTCACCCCCTGTTTTGTGAGGTACTGTTTTCTGGAAGTGATACATGTACAGGTGAAAACTGCAAAAAGGGATTATTTGAGGGACTGAACCCAGCCATTTGCTGTAGCTGATACTGTTGGGCAGGTATTTGCCTCTCCTTTGCCAAATTTGGGGTATTAAAACATACCTGTAATACAATGACTGACAGACCTGTGACTTTCACTTCCTGACAGGCTTTGGAAATGACTCAAAGTAAGTTATTTCAGAGCATTTGGCTTTGAAATAGTGATAGATGGGATAAGTTGTTACTTCATAAGTTGTGGTATAGGAAGCAAACTGCTTGGGATGAAAATGTTTCCTTTGGGTTTACATGCAAAAAGCAAAGGCTGTACTTTCATTATGTGAGGCCCCAGGGGAATACACAACCTGTCTTCAGGGCTGGAAAAAACCCCACTGGATGAGAGAGAATTCTGAAATGTAAACAGTCAATATTATAGCACTTCACCACAAAATGGTACTTATTTAAATGAGTCATGCCACTACTTTAAACTGTGGTAAAGCAGTAAACAGGATCCAGAAGTGCAATGGTGCAGTTCAGTCCTGTACTCATCAGAAAAACAGCAAAGAAGGCGAATTTTGGCAAAAGCTTCTGAAATCTTCTGAGTGCTTCTGAAATCTGGTGCAATTGACAATATTTTGAAATATAATGGAAAGATAAGGTTCACAGAACACTTCAGCAAAGGCTAATTTATCTTTGTTCAGTATACGGGATGTTGCATTGTAAGGAGATCGTGTAGTTTGGTGAATAATCCTACATAATGCATTTTCAGTGTGGACAAATTTGTAGAAAAAGAAAACCAGATCCAGAGGAGCTTGTCACAAATATTGTATTATGTTTGGAACAAGCACAATCTTAACAAAAGCCATGATGTCGGGATACAGGCTGGGGGAGTTGGACTTCTGCTAGCCCCTCTTCTCTCATGTGTATTTATCCTGGTGTCGTGCTAGTTGTGTCTGAAGTAGACAATGAAATGTGTGTTTTATTCTGATGCTTGGGAGCACTGAGCCTGGATGAACTCCCTAGAGCTCCTAGATAATGCTCTTGGCTACCTGGATACCTGCTCTTGGATACCTGCATCCTCTAAAGTGCAACATACCTAGGGCTCTGTGAATGCCTGCAGTGAAGAGGTGACTCTGAGCGTGGCTGTTCACCAACCAGTGCAGGAGTTACTTTTCTTCACTACAGAACTCTTGGGAGCAGTGGCACATAGGAGCAGTGGTGGGAAGAGAAGAAGCCCACGAAGAGAGTGTAAATTAAGGACAGCTTACAGACTACAAGCAGAACAAAGAAATATCTTGGGAACTCAGTATGAGTCCCCACGGGATGGAGAACAAGCTGCTGTTAGCAAGGTTTTCTGTGCTCGACGTGAGGGCAGTAAGACTTGGAAGAATCGCATCAGTCAGGAGCAGCAAAGCAGCATCATGCGCTACAATCTACTAGTGGCTTCAAATTAAATACAGAAGGCACCAAGAAACTCAGAATTCCAGAGAGACCCCTTCCCGTACATCGTCTTCCGGCAAATCTGGCAAAATCCCACCTGCTGTGCTACAGCGGAGTGTCTTTAACACGCTGGGTTGAGGAAACAACGCGCTCTGCTTTTGTCACTGGGGTTTCCTATTTGTATATTTTTACCCCTCCCTGAAAGGAGAGGACAGGCTGCCCTGTGCGGAGGGACCTGCCCCGGCTGGGTTTTCCTCCGGCGGAGGAGGACGCGCCGGGCGGCGCGGGGCCGCATCCGCGGTGGAG
>WEIT01034497.1:3593-17822 GCA_013389985.1 Dryoscopus gambensis
CTGCTTGAAAGAAAATCACCACATTACCTGCAAATGGGCTCGACTGCCTTTGACACTAGGCAACTCTCAGATTGATTTTCAGCAATAGTTATTCACACATAAACCTTAACAGCCTGGCACCTGCATGTCTATCGACCCCTTTTGGTAGCCCTTGTTCCTGGCCATACCCCTGGGTCAGAGAACAAACTGCTGCTGTCGATTGTATCCATTTCCCAGCACCTCTGGGGAATAAAGAGGGAGCACAGCTACGGAACCAAAGGTTGGGAAAATTCATTAAACAAAAATAATGAATCCCTCAGTTCCTAAGCACCAGTTCAGCAAAGATATTTAATTACTTGCTGGTCTTTACTCATATCCTCTTAGTGAGGTATGTGTTTATGAACTTGTGGTAGATTGGAATCAAATAGAATTTGAATTCTGGGTTTAAGATTTTAAAAAAAAAAAAAAAAGGAAAAGGAAAAGAAAGAAAAAAATGCTTTCCAAATTAAATTTTGAAATTATTGTGAAGTTGTTGTGAAATTATTGTAATCTTGATGTAAAATGATTGTCAACTATTTTTGGCATAGCTATCTGATAATTTTGGTTTTCGTTTACAAACGGACAATTCCAACTGATGTGTAGCAGTGAGTTATCAATGCTTCTTTATTGGCTGGAATAGGATATCTGTGCACATAAATTTGCCCAAGTGCACAGCAACCGAGTCTATCCTTCTGTCTACTCCTAAGCATTTTAAAGACAATTGCATTTTTATTTTGAGATTGCCTAGAAGGTACTTCCAAGGTTTGTAGCTCTGTTTATTTGTTTATCTCTACTAACTAAGGCTTGTATGAAGTCCTGGAAAGGTGAGCCCAGCAAAATGCAACACTTAAAAAATTTCCTCCAGAGACTTCTGCCCCCTTGTGATCCTCTTTTACGTGTCTGTGACTTTCCTAAATGTGAGTTTGGATCTTTTTCAATCCACAGCTCCTTGCAATCTTTGTCATAGAATCTTGGAATCACAGAGTCACAGAATAGTTTGGGTTGGAAGAGACCTTAAAGATCATCCCACTCCAACCCCCCTGCCACAGTCAGAGACTCCTTCCCTGAGTCCATATTGCTAGACAACCAGACTAGACCATGTTGCTCCAAGCCCCATGAAACCTGGCCTTGAACACTTTCAGGAATGTGATATATGGCATTTACAGAGAAAAAAGAACAAACAGAAAGAGAACAGAAGAAACTGAAAACTTTTAAGCCAATACCACCATTTAGTCAAACCTGGCTTACTGGTGAGTGTGGTGTGCAGGCATTTCATGAAATGTCTCAGAATTTTTAATCAAGATTAAAACTTCTAATCTCTTTCTGCTGATGTTCCTCAGCTGCATGTCCCATATACTGTTGGTTGACTGCCTCAGGAAAGGGCAGCGGGAGATGAAGGACATAAAAGTAAAAGTCATAACACGTAATTTAAATATTTTAACATTTGTGTAAAGATCTTAAGATCCGAGAGATACTTGTGATCAGCTAGACCATGGTTAAGTTTTGGGTTTTGTTATTTCCTCCCCTCTAGAATGAAATTTTCCTTATTAGTTTTTTGTAGACAGAGAATGAGTTATGACATAACTCATCCGCCAATATATTTTCAATAGCACTGTGGGGGTTCAGTTTTTTATTGTACTATAGGTCCATTGGGATCCAGGAAATGGAGGATTTATTTCTGTCACTTTCTAATTGCAAATTAGCTATTTCTGCTTCTCAGTTTCTTTTTATTGTCTTTCTGTAAAATGGAGAGAAAGATGCTTGCTTTGTAAGAGGTCTTCCAGATTCCTGGCATCTTGATATTTTTGAGCATCTAAGTTTTTAAGGACCCTAGTTACTTTGTTGAAATAAAACCCTTCAAATTTAATCATACTTAGGAAATCTGAGTTCATGGTTGATTATTTCTGTGTTTTGGACAGTCCTGTGTTACTTCGGTCAACATGGGAAAGCTCCCATGAAGCAGTTTTATTAATGTATCTAAGAAATAAAGCACTGCTGTTCTCATATTTGATAGCATAAATCTCTTCAAATTCTCCAAAACCATCTGTGGCTTCTCCAGTAGATGATTCTGACATTGTTGTGCATCCTGTGATTGTTATTATGGGATGTTTCCAGCTGGTCCCTGTTTCAAATACAGTATGAATACAGACGGCAGAGTTAGTACACTTCCCTTAGCGCCAGTCTTTCCAGATTCTTGGAAGATAGCTTTCATAACTTGCTTTTGACCCAAGGATTTTGTTTGCTATTGAAATAAAAGAGTTGATCCTCCTAATGAAGCAATGAATTTCTTGAAAAAACTGCAAAAGTACTTTTTGTTCTTTTTCTCTTTTTTCTTCCAGTTAGGTCTGGGAAGAGGTTGTCTGACATCCGTTACCTGACACCGGACAGATTTATAGGATGTTAATGCCCTTTACATTACTTTTCAGCTTTTCAAAGCTTAAACTCTGAGCCAAATTCACTTAAAAGGAGGCCAAAAAGAAACAAAAGTAATGATGAAAATAAATATTATGGAAAGCCTCTTGAGATAGTCTGTTCCTTCTTTATTTTTTCTATATTTCAGTTTTTCACCAATAAAACACAAAGGATAAGAAATATATCTGAGAGTCATGGAGCTTAGGGGACTCTAGTGAGTAATATCTGCAAAATGAAGATGTTTTAGAGGTGTATCCTTGCCACAAAAGCACAGTGTAGCCTCTGCCTATCCCAGTGCCTGCTATTGCAATAGTTGCTGGTTAGAATCATCCTTTGAAGTTTGTTTTGTGACCTGTATGAAATGAATTTAGCACCCACCAGCAATTACTGTGCTGACTGCCCTCTCCTTTATATAAAGCCATATTGGCAATGTTTTGGATCACCTCTGATGCCTCAGAGACAATAATGTGCACGATGAACTCTTTTACAACTCCATTGCTGGTTGGTTTCCTGCCGTACTACAGCAGAGTGATGAGCAACCAGAAGTAAACTTGCATTGTCCTTCCTTACTCACTTTCTGCTCTTGGGATGTCAAAACATTGGATACATAGGGGTTTTATCTATTCTATTAAATTTTAATGTTTTCTGGCACCAAGACCACCCTCTATGCAGTGATTCACATTCACACTCTTAAACCCTTTTCTTTCAAAGACAGCACAGTTGCTTTCCAGTTGTCTATTGGAAATCGCCCCTGGTCCATGCTAGATCTCAGGCTGTGTTTGGGAAATGCTTGGAGGATATTTGTTTCCTCTCATGGAAACATTGCCAGGGATTGCTTTAACAAACTTGAGGAACATGTTCTGGTTTAATTTAATTTAGTGTTGATGGAGCCAGCCTATCATTGTGGCAGTGCTGAATAGCAGTGAAATCCTTTTCTGAGAACATCACTGGATAATAATGCACAAAGATGTCTCAAGATGGTCCTTAAAATGATTAAAATACTTACATTATCCTGTTTGTGTAACACATGAAATGTTGGGGGTCGCTGTTCAAAATGTTGACCTCAGTTTTGAACTAAAACTTAAAAGGAGGGTTAGAGGAGAAAATTACTGTATAGTTTTGGCTTGGGTAGTGTTAGTTTTCTTCACAGTAGCTGGTTTGGGGCTGTGTTTTGAATTTGTGCTGAAAACTGCATTGATAACACAGGGATGTTTTTCTTTTTGCTGGGCAGTGTTTCCACACAGTCCAGGCTGTTGCTGTTTCTGCTCCTCACCCCACCCCACCAGTGGGGAGGCTGGGGATACAAAGGGAGCTGGCAGGGGACACAACCAGGACAGCTGACCCCAACTGACCCCAGGGAAATTCCATAACATGTGGCACCACGCTCAGGAATAACAGCTGGGGGAAGAAGAAGGAAGTGAGGGACATTCAGAGTGGTGGTGTTCATCCCCAGATCACTGTTATCCACGATGAATCCCTGGTTTCCTGGGTTTCCTGCCTGCCCATGGAAAGCAGTGAATTAATTCCTTTATGTGTTTTGTTTGTGCATGCAGCTTTTGCTTTACTTATTAAACAGTTTTCCTCTCAACCCACAAGTTTTCTCACTCCAAGCCTTCTGAGTCTCCCCCTCACTGAAGTGGGTGTGAGTGAGTGAGCAGCTGTTTTGGAACTGAGCTCCTGCCATGGCTAAACCACTGGCTGACTGGTAGAGAGTCTGGGATTGGTGAGATGCCCTACTAAGGCTCCTGGACCATGTCATGATGTGTGCCTCAAGCAGACAGAATTACACTGGATATAATATCATGAAAGATCAAGAAATGTTCTCATAAGGACTAAATAACCTTCATTCTGTAAGCCATTAGCCAATTTTACTGAGCACTGGTAGAGAAGAATCTTCTGCAATGGGGAAGTTATGCCACAAACACTCCCTTGTTAGACTGAAATTTCTTTATATTTGTACTTGGCTATATCACACCTATTTTCAACAGCAACAGACAGGAGACTGTTTTCTCTTTTCTCTACAGGCAGATGACACTTTTGGGTGACATCTGAGGAGTGACCAAAGCCTACTTCAGGGAAGAGCTGGGTACTTTTTAAAATTTGACTCTATTTGCCTAAATCTCACCAGTCCTAATTTGAAAAAAATGTCTCCTGGAGTGACTCTACTAATAGCAAACTCTTTCCAGACTGGCAGCAAAAATCCACCTAATCAGAGAAAAGTACCAGATTAAACAATTAAAAAAAAAAAAAAGTGGGCCATTTTCCTGTCTTAGAGATCCAAATTACCTAGTGAGATGCCTATGATCAGTAGTTAAAAGAGAAACAAAACAAGAAATGGCTAAATTAAATGGGTAAAAAAAAAAAGGTTAAAAAAAATCATTTATGAAGCAGACAGATCATTTCAAACAGCTTTCATACCAGGAATAGGGCACCATTACAATGAGAAAACCTTTAATTATGTTGTAAAGGTCTGATATTCCACTGAAATGTCATTTCAAAATAAACTTCTAACAGTTAATTATCAGTGATATTTAACTTGTGGGAAAATTAAATATCACCACATACTCCTGTGATCATTTTATTGCTTTTGTAGACATTTTAATATTTTAATGGTTTCCAAGTAACAATGAAAAAGACATGCAACCAAGTGTGTTTTCTTGGCTTTCTGTAGATAATCATATAACCTTTTCTTTGTCTTCTTCATACAAAACAGACCTCTGAGTCAGCGAGGCACAGGACTGAAAGGAAAAACTTTGGGAATAAATATGGGAATAAACATTGCTCTGATTCCCTTAGCCAGCACGATTCCTGGGAAAGAAGTTTTATTAACTGTGATGACTGGAAATACAATGCTGAATGAACAAGTATTGAAGCCCTATTAGCATTCAACTAGAAAATCAGATGAATGTGCAGTGTTCCAGTTAGTGACCTGTGTATTATCCAAAGCTTACAAAATGCACCGAGCGATCGGACCCAAGGATGCAGCGACCCTGATCAGGCACAGCCTGGAAGGCTGGAACAGGAAACCTCCTGTGCTCTTGTATAAATCAATACTATACAAGCTAAAGGACTGGGATTGTCAGGAAAAGGTATGAATTTTAAGGCCAGACGTGACTATTGTGTGAATGACTATTCAATCAGAGGTTTTGATTGAGCTGGCTCCAGAAATGGATGGGTCCAACTCGCCACAACTGGCTGGGTGTTATTAATCCTTCTCCAGGGTGAGCCAATGCAGCATGAATCATTAAAGGGGCTTGGCTCAAGAAGGTTGGTTTGTCCCTCACTGCAACATTTATTTGCCAGCTCTTAGCCGTTGCTTCCAGTTTCAAATATTGTGCCACCAAGAGCTCCAAAATAAATACTATTATCTTAAAATATTCCAATCATTCTGAGATGAACATTATAAACAAGAGTAGGAAAAGGATACAAGAGCAATTGTGAGATCCATATAGGTTGTACTATTGCGTTGAGCATTAGCTGAGATGCTTATCCAAGCTCTGATCTCCAGGGGCTTTACGTAAAGTTAACATCAATGGCAAAATATGACAAAAATCCTGGAAATGGAAGGTAATGGAATTTCTGACAAAGTCTACAATCTCTTGCATGGAATCTCAAAATGAATAATTTTGCTTGTACAAATCAACTTCAGAGATACTGTGAGACTGAATCTTTCCATGGTAGTGGGAAATCCATCTAATATTACTTCTGCGTGTGAAGAAAGCAAAAAATGCCTCTCAGTTGGAACTTGCAGGACCGTTGTTGACTCTTTTAATGTGAACAGACCTCTGCACCTTTCATCAAGCTGCATAGTCTCCTAAGGTCATACTGCTTAAATGCTCAAATGCCCCCCAAATTCTGTGCTTAGTTCCTGTTGTGTAAACTGACAAATGCCCCTCAGCAGCAGCCTTCCAGTAAAGGCAGCAAAAAACACGGTGATGCTGGCAGACACAAGCTTGACTGCCAGACTGGAAGGGTAGCCAGCCCCTTGGAAACTGTGCTTCCAGTAGAATAACAGAATCATAGAATGGCTTGGCTTGTGAGGGACCTTAAAGATCATCCAGCTCCAACCCTCCCGCCATGGCGAACTGGTACATCTGCACCCATAAAATGCAGTTTCTCAGAATACAAGAAAAGACTGCTTTAGGAAGTGTTTTATTTGCCTTGGATCCTCCTGGTAGTAAACCTTTTATGTTCACATGTTCAAAGGTCTGTTTAAAATCTGTTCCCATAGAAGCAGTTGGAGGTCTGTCAGGTAATTCCACTTGTACGCAGGTGGCATCACAGATAGCGTCACTGGCATTTTACAGGGCTCTTTGAGAATCTGGCTATTAAAATGAAGAGCTAACTCTGAAGAGAGAGGCAAAAGAAATTGCGAGAGCACTTTTTCTTTTTCTGGTAAAGAGCTCATGGTAATGTCCAGAGATCTGTTAAACTAATCATAACATTTTCTCTGTCTTTTTCTGAAATGCAGATCTGCTTCCAGTGAAAGATTAAGAATCTGACAGCCTCAGGAGTTTTCTGGTTTGGAAAGTTTCCAGCCCCAACTCCATCTCCCTTCCCTCCCCAGAGGCAGTCAAAATATCTCTTTTCCTCCAAAAATCCTTTTTGTCCTTAGTTCTAAAGTCTGGGTCTTAGCACTAAGCCAGATATTGAGGTGGGGTGTGAACTGGAGTAAATTGATCTGTGTGGATTTATCTCTGCTACAGATTTTTTTACCATTATTTGTCAAACAGAGTCTCAGTGCTTTGTGGGGCAGAGGAGAAGCACAAACAGTCTAGAGCGTAGGTGAAGATGGTATTTCTACTTAAACAATCTCATCATTGACACTGGACTATGCTATTACTTCATCAAAAAAATTGTACTTTACATCCACCTTTGAAAAGATATGTAGAACTATGCAAACCAATGGTTATAGAGAATTGTACATACATAGAGAATTATTTCTGCAACCTTTTTATTTACCTCCTTAACTCTGCAAAAGGTTGTAGTCTCCAATCACTCCAAATTATTACAAATTCACATCTCATGTTTTTAATTCTTCAGGTCCCCAGATAAAATTCTGTTGCAAATATAATGAGCAGCAGAATTAGATATGAAAGGAAAGGGAGAACCAGGTACTTACTAATGCATGGAGATGGTTCAGAATGTTTTGAACTACATCGTTCCATCAAGGTCAACCAGTTTAAATTTCTAGAGAATGTGGATTTCCAAAGAAAATCAACAATTGCTTTCAATCCATTTTAAAACACTTTCATCCCAGGTCTTAAAATCCACAGAGAAATGTTTCTTGTTAACTTTGTATTTTGAAAGGCATTAAACAAAGCTTGAACTAAGATAAACAATTGTCTTTTTTCTAAAGTAAACAACAAATTGCGGCATGGGGAACATTTTTCTTGCATTTTTAGGGGTTTTTAAAGTAGAAATAATATTGCTTGTGAGTTTATAAATATATAAAAATGGTTACACAAACACTAAGAAAATTCCAAAATATTGAATATTATCTGTTGGCTAAAACTCTGATTCTAGAGGTAGTGAAAAATAACAATAAATAAACTCAGTTTAACTTAAAATCCTTTCTCTGACCTTCCTGCAGTTTGAGAGAGTGGCAGTGAATGAGTCAAAGCTTAATATCTGGTAATAGATGCATAGATTTTCTGGAAATGATTTTCAACTGGCTGAAGACTCCAAAAGTCCCATTGTCTCACTGAGAACACTTTAATTCAGAGCAACAAGATGCTTTATGTGCAGCATTAGTGGCTCTTCCACAATTGCTGTCATCTCTAGAGTGGAGTTCACAGGAAATAGTAGAAAGAAAACATACACGGTGGCTCAGAGCAAAAACTATTAGGTGAAATTCTTTGGCATGAATTGAGCAGAAGAGAAAACACAATCAAAATGACCCATCCTAAAATCTCACATCTAAATCAAAGTCTTAGTACAGTTCCTTTATGTTCACTGCATTAATAGTCTTCAACCTTATACTTTCTTTTTTTTTTTCCTTTTTAATGTCATATAAAGGAGCACAATAGAAGTTATTCTGAGTTAAATAGCGATCAGATATTTTTTTCCCCCACGTTAGTAGAAGACAGAATATTCAGATGTTTGTTAGGATAAACTTAGTCTATCTTTTCCCCAGTCTCTCCTGTCATGCCTCAGATTAGAAACCTCTGTAAAGGATGTAGTCAGAACAGTTACTCTTAGAGGGAAATGATTTAGAAACTGAAAATGAAGAAGAGAAATGGGTGTTACCACTGAAAATTCCTGAGTAGTCCTTTAAGTGCTAAAATTTACACATCACTAAAGACAGTAAAGAACCATACTGGAGAAGAGAAGGCTTCAGAAAGACCTTATAGAAGACTTCCAGTACCTAAAGGGGCTATAAGAGAGATGGAGAAGGACTAGTGAGAAGGGTATGTAGTGATAAGAAGAGAGGAAATGCTTTTAAGCTGCAGGAGGGTAGGTTTAGGTTGGATCTTGAGAAAAAATTCATCCCTATGAGGGTGGTGAGGCCCTGGCACATGTTGCCTAAAGAAGCTGTGGCTGCCCCATCCCTGGAAGTGTCCAAGGCCAGACTGGACAGGGCTTGGAGCAACTTGGGAGAGTGGAAGGTGTCCTTGCCCATGGCAGGGGTCAGAACTGAGGTCCTTTCCAAACCACACCACTTTAGGATTCTAGAATTCTATATGCACAGTCAAATTTGTGCATTCACACACACAGAGAACTGAGGTCACTGGGCCTCTATCCATTTATGCCACTTGTGGATCACTTCCTTATATCAGAATGGAATGATGTGGTCTTATAGCAGCCTCATTAATTCTGTCAGCATCCTTGAGCATGATTTTAACTTGAGAAACAACTCCCATTGATACTGAAAAAATACTGAAAAAACCATAGTGGATTTATTGGATGTGCTTTTTGTTCTAATCCTGTAAAATGAAAGGCTGAAGTAAAGGAAACAGCTGGTTGTTCAAGAAACTTGGGCAGCACTTTGGCCAGAATGAATTGTGTTGAAAAAAACCCCTTGGTTAACAGTGGAAAGAGCTAATGCAAACGATATTGGGAAAAGGGTAGGAGGTGCTCAGAAACAGAAACATTGTGAGGTATAGCTGCAATACTAAGGACATGAAAGAAATGGTTTGATTTTCCGTCCTCCATCTGCCAGGATGAACTCCTATGTACAATATAGGTTGCCATTTCCAGCACAGGTTTTGCGGTTCTAACCTTCTGGCAAACATATAAAAAAATCCATTAAAGTGCGAGCCAAACTCCTGTCAACAGCCCAAGGAGAAGGATATAACTCTGGCTTCTCTAATTTCGCATACAACCCAGATGGAAGTACAAGCACTTCTATGTTGAAGTGCCAAATAACTCTCACAAGGCTTATATTATCTTTTCTGCCTCTTGCCTCAGACAAACTTCCCTGCTTCTGGGGACTCCACAGCTGTGTGAACTCCAGCAAAAGACTGTGAGTGGCAAGCCAAGTCCTGGGTATTTGTTTTCCAGCTTCTGTAACAAGGCTTCCCTTCCCTCCCAGTACCATCAAGGACTGTTCAACCAGCAAAATCAGCTGCAGAATCTTCACAGATTCTTTAAAGCAATATTTAAAGGCAATGTCCTTTGTTTTCTTGAAGCAAGATGCATTGCAAACAAGAGTACACCAAAGCAGTAATGCGATAACCGCCTAGGAGAAAACTGAGGAAAATAATATGGGGAGGTTGTAAGAGGGGAATTGGAATTTAGCAGAGCTGTTAGCTTTTAAACATGAACTTGTGCTTTAATTCCATCACTTTAACCTTGCCTTTGGCATCCTTTGTTCTGAAGAACATGCAGTTTGAGCTTCAAGTTCCTGTAAATCAGAGGATTAAGACACAAAAGTGGAGTACTGAATGATTGTTACGTCAAAATCATTAACATCAAATACAGTCATGCCTATAAATAGCGTTTCATTAAATATACTTTGAGTAATATTGGCTAGTATTATCCCTTACTTCCTCATAAAGCCAAATGTTGACTTGAGAAAAAAAGTGACCTCCAAGTAAGGACGATATCAACTAAATCTATCTTACTCTAGTGCTAGATATGCTTTTTCCCCCTTCTGAATAAGAATAAAAGTATTCTTCATAATTTGACAGCATTATGACTGAGCTAGTATTATTCAGGGGGTAGAGAAAAAGAAGGAGGTAATATAGATTTGTAGTTTCACCAGGCAGGTGTAAGTAGTCTTGTTTCTAACTCAGTCAATAATAGGAAGACATTTCTGATATATCAATGAATTCTATGTATTAGGCTGTATGGGTATTTTCTTTCCTGCATTAAAAATCAAATTCTGGATATCTTGGCCTCCCTCGAATGGCTAACTTCTGGTTAAAGATTCATGTGGCCTCAAATGTAATGGATTTGGATGTGGGAGAGAATAGAGGGATCAATAATCTTTGTGAACTCTGCGTTATTGTTATTGTATTTTCCCCTTTCCAGTGACTTCAAGACTAAAAGAGGCACTTTTCTGCTCTGGGGCACCTCTATAGCTTTTCCTAAAGAAGACTTAGCTACAGGAAACTCTTCACTTCGCAGCCTAAATGGGCCTGGGATCTTTAGACATCTCTCCTTGCTCTCATGTCAGAGAGAAGATAACCTGGGTTCTTCCTTGCAGACAGGACAGTAGTTCCTCCTAAAAGAACGCAGATATAATTTGTTGCTTTGGAATTCACAGTCAGCCCTCAGCTCAGTCTGCACATAAGCTTCTGGAAAAAAACTGCCCAGGATTACAGCTGAGGCCTTGGAGACTGTTGGAATTCAAGGAACAGCTAAGATCATTTTTCAGTGTTACAATGTAGTTCCAACAGTAGCAATCTTAAACATAAAATCAATAGCCTGTCCTACCATAAATTTCATCCATTCTCCTAAACAAGTTGCACAGAGTGTCTGTATCTAGCGGTACATCTTAAACTAGGAATAAAAGAACACATCCTTTTTTTTTTTTCTTTTCTCAGAGAGGTAGTAACAATAAATTCATAAAAACTGTGAAGAAGTTAAAACAGGCAACCATATGGAAGATATCTCTGCTTGTGTGGGTAAAAAGGCAACTTGTTTTGATAATTTTTGATTGCACTGAGTTGCACTGATGCCCTCTTAGGCATATGAGGGATATAATTTTATGTCATTCAAGGTAGGCTGAGATACACTGAAGAGTGGCTGATTTGAAATGTGATACACAAATCTAAATAACACTTCCTTAATGACACATATAGTTTTTACAGTTAAATTATTTAGTTAACAGAAAAAAAAGAATCAAAGAATGGCAGGGAATTTTTTTCTTCATTCCACCCTGGCTGCAATAATTAAGACTCTGTTTTTAGTACCTGTCTCCAGCAGCTGTAGCATCATTTTCAGAACCACTACATGTGTATAGCAGGGATGTTAAATCAGACTCAATGGGCCTGGGAAATTCTTATGCATCCTTTTGACAAAAGTAAACTTTTTAAAAAAGAATTTAGTGTTAAATTGTTAATTTAGAATTTAGAGTGGCAACTGTGTGGATTTCTACAAGCAGCTATTTTTTCTCACAAATAGATTTTAATATTTCAATCTTAATTTATATTTGGACATTTTCTATTTGATTCCTACATCTGGTGGCTGCTCTGAGAGAGGTCACTTCAGCACAGTCCATCATTTATGAAGAGCCTTCCTGAGAAATTTCATTTTTTTCATTCTGCGTAAGCTGACTGGCTACTATGACTTATTGCTAACTGAGGACAGGGTTCATGAGTAGCTGCTAGGATGACCTGAAGGAATAAACCTCAAACCTCCAAAAGAAATAAAGTCTTTTACTGCCTGACTGATGGATGGTAATAATCACACACACTCATGCAGCACTATTATTTCAGCTGTTATTATTTCAGCATGTAAGATAGGGTTGAAATTTCAGGCACGAATAAAAAAAATATTTTTTTTTATAAATAACATCTAGAAATAAATATCGCCCAAAAGATAAAAAACATCACAGAATAGGAGTAACCAACATGCACCATGTTCCAGAGCACAACAACCATTAAATCATTGGATTCAATTAGGTAAATTTCAAAGAAGAGCTGTGGCAATGATCAGAAGGCTGAAGTCACACAGAAAAGAAGGAAAGACGTATTTAAAAGGGTCTAAGAGAAGAGCAGGAGCTGGGTACTTGATAAAAGTAAAAAGGTGGGAAAATGCTACAAAGTTAAAGTGAAAAACCAGTTCTTCTCGGCCACGGTAGTCAGGACATGTGCAATGAATGTTTAATTGCTTCAACAAAGATTAAAATAAAGGAAATTTAATATTAAGAAAAGTCTTTTGTAATAAGGTTAGTGAAGCACAAACTATGTTTTCTCAGTAGCTTACAGAGTCTTCACCTCCCTCTGGAAGAGGTTTTTAAAACAGGCCAGAAAAGGAACTGTGAGACATGAGATAAACATGGTTCATTCCATCTCAGGAAAATGAATTTTCTAGAAAGCCCTTTGAGATCCTTTTGAGACTGAAGAATCAATGGCTGAGTAAGAAAAATGAAATTAAGAAAACTGGATTTCTTTCAGCATTTAGTGCCATTTCCAGTAGCTGACATTTGCTACCATTAGCACGGCCTCTGTCGAAAAACAAGCAAAAATTCAAAGAATACGTTCAGTCTTTCACCTACTGCGCTTTTTGTAAGATAGCACCAAGGTACCTAAGCAGACTAAAAACGATGAGGTGTTTGAGGGGAAAACAGTCATTGAATGAGAGGGAGAGGGAACTCATGGAGAATACTGAGCTGTTAGACACATTATCTGTGACTGAAGGTTCACAGAGGGAATAATCAGTCAGCCCATACTGTAATCTGGAACAAACCCTTTGTTTCACATTAGTCCTAATACAAACTCATATCACAGATAAGTGCTATCTTCTGAAAGACAGTACATAATCACAATTTTCCAGGTTTCTACCATGGCTTGTTTTATGCATTAAAGTCATCTTTGTTTCACTTTCTATTCACCAGTGCAAGAAATGTCACAGGCTATCTTGTAGCATGCAAATGAGAAACTAAGACATGTCCCAGATCTTTGGTTCTGTGTGCAGGGGTCTGTGACTTGCTTTTCTTCAGGACAGACAAGCAGTGAGTTCACTGCAATCTGATTTCTGAGTGATAATGATCCAATGTTCCTAAACATGCCAAATATCTCCTGGTTCTCTCTCTACCATGCTGGTCACGAGCTGCCAGTGTCATTTTCCATTTCTTTTCTTTTTTCTTTTCTTTTCTTGTTCATACTTACCTAGCTTTCTTCAGATCTTTCTAAATGGCTCCTCAGTCACTTCCTGCAGCAGCAGGTTCATTCCTAGAGAGTTAATCATGCACAGTGTAAGTACATGCACCCATTTAAACTTTGTTGCTTTTAATTTCATCCATGGTGGAGGTGGAGTAAGCTGTGTCTCCCAAAACAGCTCATAAGTTATGAAGGTTTATTTTTTAAAAAAATGAACTGAAACTTTTACTTTTTTAAAAATAATTTTCACTGCCATAACTACAAAGAGAACTTGTAATTGAAGCCTGTTGTATTATCACCTTCTGAAAGCAGACAGACTCCATTTACAGCAAGAAAAAGGTTGCATTTGACATTTTTCTCTTTTCAGGGTGGCTCTGTACCAAAGCTGGTACAATTATCTGAGTTCAAAACTAATAGCAGCAAAACCTGACATAAACTACATTCATTTTTGGAGGTGGGAGCATGACTGGCAGGAAAATAGCTGATGTTGCTGACCTCTGGGTTTTCATCATTAACCTTGCGAATGTAC
>WEIT01034499.1:0-108625 GCA_013389985.1 Dryoscopus gambensis
CCCCTGGTGCAACTTGAGGCAAAAAACCCCCAAAGAAACACTCTACTATTGCTCAACAATAGCTCCTAACATCAAGAAAACATGAACTGTTTTAAAATGTTACCGAAAATGAAAATAGTTTTTCTTGAAACAAAACACAATGGGTAAAATTCTAGCACAATTCAAATCAATGGCAAAGCTGTTGCTGACTTCCATGGGCAAAGGATTTGTTTAATGTTTCTTATGTACCACAATGGGTTGTTACAGTCAAGTCCAGATTTCACTGAAGGAAACTTCCAGTTTCTTCAGTTGCACTGCTTGAGACTTATCCCCTGAAAATCACAAACTTGATAAAAGAAAAAAAATACAGATACACCAACCAACCACTTTCTACCAGCCCATTGTCAAAAGATGACTAGCAGTCCTCAATCCTCAAAAAATTCCAATTTTCCCCCTTACGATGCCAGGTGTAATTTTATTTGAGATACATCTGGGATTTTTTTTTTTCTTTTTTTTAAAATCAACAGGCATTGCTGCTCTTCGGGACAGCCTTATTCAAAACTTTTGTCAGTATCAAACGAATCTTACAAAAGGACTTGGCACAGACTCCCTGCACCTAAGCTTTGTCCTGGTCACTTTGATGTGGACAAAGATTAGGTCTTACCTTGCCACAGGCAGAGACCATTAGCTCTTAAATAGAACCAGAGGCCAGTTCAGTGCAGTCCAGGAGATAAGCTGGCTGCATTTGGTTCTAGAAAATAGTTGGATTTTGGAGAAGATCATGCAGAGAAGCATTTTTGATTTGGGGTGACAGCGATAAAATTTTCCACAGTGAGTTACTGCCTGTCTGGGCTGCAAAACCCATTCCTCATCACTGTCCTGCACGGCCAGTTCACAGGACCAGAACAGTACATGCACTTTTTTATTTTCTATATCATTTTTGAAAATTGAATTTAGGTAAAATAAGGCAGACAGAGATCAGAAACATAAACACAGGAAACATCTTATAATTCAACATATCAGCATATTTTTCAAAAGGTCAGAAGTGTCCTAAATCCCAGGAAATGAATCTATCATAAATATACAAATGAATAACCTAAGTTTATAGGAGAGAGAATTTTTGTTTTTAAGATATTACTTTCTTGTTTTAACATTTCTATTTCTAAATAATGAGTAGTTTCTCTACTCTCAGTTTGGGGATTAGATGAAAATTATTAAATTTTATCATAATCTTTGCAGTATATTAAAAACCATTATATCAATATTGAAGCAATAGATTGAAATTATTAAAGTGTGTGTGTATATATATATATTTATATACAGACACACACGTTTATATTTGTATACACTCTCCTCTGCTAAAATCCCAGTATTTTAAAAGCTCATCTACTGGCATCTTCTACCCATCAATTTAAAACTTAAGTGTTAACATAGTGCACTGCTAATAATTCTTGTTTAATATTATTTGTTCTATAGTGAAAAGTATACATGTGAGTGATGTTTAATATGTAAAACCCTTAAAAAATAATCAAGTCACACTTGTATTCAAACTATTGGAAACAGAAGCTTACCGGCTAACTAAAACATAAACATGAGGCCTTGGTGGAATATGCAACACATAAAGTACTGTTTGTATTGATAAAATATGTTGCATCTTTTATATTAAATAGTATGCAGCGAATAAAAATCTAAATTGTGCGGTTTGTGCTAAAAATAAATGGTGAAAAAGGATACTTATTAACTAAGAATTCATCAGTTTTACATCTCTACATAATTTTTAAATTAAAGCAATAGCAAAAGTTTGTTAGAAGATGTTGATAGTTGAATGACAGAGACTTGAGATGAATATGGAGTATATGGGTACTGTTCTCAAAAGCACTCAAATGATTTAGGAATTTTGAGTCTGACTAACTTTCAAAGAACAACTTTTAAGCAGTTTATGTAGCAGGGATCTGCTCCAGAGCACACACAACAATGGGAAGCCCATGGAAACATTCACACTTCCATCAGCTGCCTTAGGTCTACACCTCCTTCCCAGAGATTTGATGCATTCCCACATTACAGAATACAGCCAGGAACTTGTGACTCTTTGGGATAGGCACAGGTCTGGTCAGTGAATTCATCACATGGATTGTACTTTCGGCTAAAATGAATATTAATATTAGCTCTGTGTATGGAATTATTTCCTTTGCTGCCCTTTCTCTCCGCCCAAGAATGATTCCCCTTGATGAAATCCCAGGTAACCGTGCAAAGGAAACCTGGGAGTTACTTGAATGGTTCAACAAAGGGCCCTTATTTCTTATCTCACCTAAATCAGCTTCCACAAATCTCAGTTTTAGGTTGAAAAAACAATGAATCATGCAGCAAGCGTTGGGTGAATACCATTTCTGGTTGTTTCCACATTAAATCGAGGTAGGTGTGAAAATTCCACACAAGTAGTAGGACCAACACTCACAGTAACACTCCTTCCTCTCTGCTGGTTCCTATTACCAGAGGCAAAGCAGAAATCTGGCATCCATTACTAACGACAATAAGTAAACCTGGTGCTTAATCAATCTAATAAAGAATGTTGTTGCCTTGGGCAATTGCTTGTGTATGTTGCCTACCCACAGGACCACCAAGCTGAGCATCAGCAGAATTCCAGTGCTGGCTCAACTCACATGTGCTCGTGTTTTCCTGTTTCTAATGTAATTATTCTAAGTTATTCACAACATTATTAGTCTTTCCTATAAAGGGTGTTTTGGTGGTTGCAGTTTTCTCAGAGGTGATTTCTTCAAGCCTTGTTCACTATCTCATGACCTATCTTCTTCAGCACTTGCTCTGAAAACAAACACATGGGTAAAAGAGCAATTTCTCCTCTGTATGGTGAAGGTACCAGCATGGGCTGTTTATGAGGTAAAGCTGGGAAAGGAACTGTTTCTTATGCCTGATGTAAATGACTTTGGGCGCAAAACTGGAAATAAATCAAGCTCCTCCACTGTTGTTCTTTTTTTGAATAATTATACATGAAAAGAGATCACACTCTCTTTCTGCTGCTGCACCCACCTACCCCACTCTAGCTTTGACCAGGGATTCTTGTCTGAAAACTGAGAAATCTCCATGAAAACAGTTTTGCAAAACCTGATCTTGGTTTCACTAACTAGCATGGTCTGGGCTGTGTCCTGTGACGAGTGTTTTCTCAGAAATTCCCAGCTGCTTCTATTGCAATTCCCAACCCACTGCCCGTAAGTTTAGCTCTGTATTCCCTTGCTCGATACATTTGTCACTGAACATAAAGGCTGGAGCTCAGCAAGAGGAGCTACCCCAGATTCACCTTCTTGTATAGTAGAGTCAGGGAATATCCTGAGTTGGAAGGGACCCACAGGGATCACCAAGTCCACAAACTCTGTGAGAGTTCTCGCTGCTGCAAGGACTGACTCTACCTTCCACTTTCATTACAGACATAATTTTTACCTTTGCCCTCTACAGCTTTTTCCAAAAGGTTGGAAAACAAGCAATGAGAACCAAAGGATTTATTTTTGGTTTAATACCTTAAAAGCTGACTTGCTTTACCTTGCGCTGACAAGACATTCCTTCTGCAGTCAGTGCTGCTACCTGCTCTTCCTGCTGATGAGATTTCCATGGCTTTCTCCCCTGAGTTTCCACGGAAATAGTTTATTATTGTTGCAAAGGATGGGCAATCCAAATATGTTTTAAAGAAGTAGAATCTAAGAACTTTGCAAAACAAACTTGCAGCTGTCAACTTCTTCCATCAAGCCTTTATTTTTTTCTTGTTTGTTTGTTGGTTTTTTTTTGTTTTGTTTTTTTAATGAGCAGATTCAATGTTTGCATTAAATCATAGAATCCCAAATGGTTTGGGTTGGAAGGGGCCTTACAGACCATCTTGTTTCAACCCCTACCATGGGCAGGGACACCTTCCACTATCCCAGATTGCTCCAAGCCCCCTCCAACCTGGCCTTGGACACTTCCAGGAATGGGGCAGCCACAGCTTCTCTGGGCACCCTGTGCCAGGGCCTCACCACCCTCACAGGGAAGGATTTCTTTCTAATATCTAATCTAAACCTTCCCTTCCTCAGATTAAGACCATTCCTCCTTGCCCTATCACTGAATGCCCTCGTAAAAAGACCCTCTCCAGCAATGGAGAAAAGAATCTTTTAACATACTTAGAAATGGAGAAACTGTATGAAAAGATAAAAAAATTTGGAAGAACATGGATGGACTTTCAAGTATGTTGGTATAAATGACTTTTTTTCTCTATTGCAAGGCAGAAGGGGGAAAAGGTAATCAGCATTATTCAAGCTCATTTGAGTAAACCAGAATTTTAATAATCTATTAATTTTTCTGTAAAAAGACTGTATTGCCATTTAATATTTATAGGGCCATGTGACAGTTCTGTAAGGGCACAGTCCAATTACTTGCATGAAAACTATGTATTACAGGGAGTAAAGACAAAAGAATGTCAAAATATTCAACTATTTCCAAATGATTTCTACAAATATATGAACTCCCAAACCGCTTTTTATCCTGACAATACTCCTCACGGTGCTTTATTTAAGCAAGTACTCAAATTAATCTGTAGCTCAGACAGGCACATAGACACATGCTCATCCCTAACTTTGTCTTCAATAAAAAAAGAGGTTTCAGTATGAAAATTCCTTGATTAGCCCATAATTTCCTGTTTATCAACAAATATTAAGCATGTTATATAAAGTGCATTAAATTTACAGTTGATATGGGATGTTGAAATAATCTTTTAATAAAAATTACTCCAAACGAGTGCAAAGTTTTAGTGATGATGACATTATTCCTACAGATTATCTCCAGGCCACTTAGAGAACTCCAAGTAGGAGACAAACCATCCTCTGCCCCACGGTCCTGAATGGCTCAAAGTATGAAAAGCTGGAAATTTTCCCTTAAATTTAGCCCCTCCACAAGGGGCTTTAGAATGGAAATTTACACTGGAATGGTCGTGCATTGTTTTTATTTCCCTTCGGTCATGCATTTTTTACTAGGCTTTCATTTGTATCTCATTATCTCTAATGATTACCCCCAATTCAAAAGTGAATTAAGTCAGTGGGGAAACTTGTGTTACATTCAGCAGACTTTGAATTGAAATCCTAATTTTGTATTTTCCTATGCTTAAATTGTAAATATTTTTCTTTTAAAGTAATTGTTATGTAATGCCTTCAACACATGGAAAGGGAACATATTTCAAGTGAAATTATTCCTAAAGAATAATACATCTTTTACAAAATGTATATAATAATTTACTCATTAGCACAGTTTAAAGTTTACATATACATGTGCATGGAACAGCAACATACCTACTCTTTTCCTTTTTATTTTCCTATTTTCAAAATACAGTGGGTTCTTTTTTACTAGACTGAGTCTGTAGCTGGTATCAAAATCTTATTCCATGCTGTAGAAATGTGGTGTAGACTGAATTTCCTCTGGATTTTCAAAATAAGCTTTGGGTTAATTTGTAATTTTCTATTTAGCAGCCAATGAAAATTGACAAATGGGCATTTCCCATGCAATTTGTTCTTTTCCAATGTTACTTCTGTGGCTAGAACCTATTAATACAAATTGCATTAAAAACCTCAGCTTCCATTGATGCTGTTCGCAGTCAGAGCTTTCAGTATAATTTTATTATTTGATAGATGCTAGGTAGTTAACTCTTGTCATTTTTTTTTAAACAGACATTCCAGTTCAACAGCAGTGAAATGTCCTTCCAAAAAGTTTTTCTGCTTTAATGTTTTGCTAAGGCCCTTTTAATTTTTCTGCAGCTAAAGAAAGGGAAAAAAAATTCCTTTTACGTGTGTGGCTTTTGGAGATTGGTAAGAGAAATGTGAGCAGAGTGCGGAGCAGGGGGAGTCTTTTTCAGATGTTGTGATGTGAAGGTTTTTCCTCTCTCGTCTCCCAAACCCTGTAGATGGAGCCCTCCACTAAGATCTTGCTGCATCTCTAGCACAGATTGACTTCTTTTGGGTTGATGATGATTGATCGTGTTGTTTTCTTCATTACTTTAAACCTAATCAGTGCTTGGTGTAATTTGAGTAATGATTGCTCATTATTGGCAATTGTGAAGTTTAAGGCTTTCTTCATTTCACCTCACAAGAGAGTCAGTGGGGAGATCCTCGGGCCTCTCCATTTGGGCAATGTTTGAGGTACGAGCAGGGGGAACCATCACCGCTGGTAGGTGGTAGTGAAAGCTTTCTGCAAGTTTATTACTGTGTGTTCTCTTGGCAGGGGGCTCCTGCTCTTACCCCATCATCAGATCCCATCACGAAAAAATGATTTTCTTAGCAGACTCTATCATTTAGGCCTTTCTGAAATGCCTCATTCCAATAAATCATGCTATTTCCTAATATTGTGTCTTATAAAGTGGTATGGACGGATTTGCAAATAAAAGGGTTTTTCACTTGCCCTTCCCCTAAATGGAAAGAAGATAATGAACGAGGATCATATACAGACCAAAGCGTTGTAGTTCCTCATTACCCAAATTCTGCTTTAACTTTTCTATTTCAAATTAAGAATAAGGGGAATTACTGCATAATGGAGTGGTTGATTTACAGGCACTAAGCTTGGTAAGCAGAGAAAAAGATGCTAAGCTGTTCCATACCCGTAGGACACACCATGGGAGCCTGGCTAAGCCCTCTGTTTGTGCTGAAATTATGCTAAGGACATAATGAAAATCTATACAAATCAGAAAATTTCAGATTCCTGGTTCTGAGAGTAAGGACGGTTTTTCTTCCTGGGCCTAATTCCACAGGTACAGCTACAGCACTACATAAGAGTAGATTATTATATATAATGATTTGTCCAAACATAGCAATAAAGGGAAAAAATGGATGCTTTCCATATTATTGTTAATTCTCACCAACTGCTTCAACCATATTAAGTCACAAGTCACATTTGATATTTCCTCAGTTCAAAAAAATTGCTGTGTAGTTGAGATAAAACACATGGTGCTTGCATTAGATACCACAGTTTCATCCATTCTATTTTCAAAGCCCTTATTTTATGCTTGCCTTGACACAGAGAATATGACAGCCAATAATTTAATTGAAACTTTGGGGTTTTTTGCATTTAAAAAAAATTAATTTGCGCTAAGCACAAAACATACGAGCCTTAATTTGCTCTACAGCAAAACCAGCTAATTCTGGGGCGAAAAGGTGGAGCCGGCGTGGAGCTGCTCTCGCTGCGCAGTTGCGCGAGGCATTTTGCGGGAGAGGAAGCAGGGCTGGTTGCCCGCCTGTGCCGCACGGAGCTGACACGGAACAGCCACGAGCACGGTATCAGTGACACGCTCGGCAGCCGAGGTGCCTTCACATGGGGAGGTCACGCGTGTGCCCCCCGACAGCATCACACTCAGCCTCGGGGGCACTGCCAGAGCGTGCAGCGGCGCTGATAGAAACAGCCCTAGCCACAGACCCGCCGCTTGCTGCAGGGGACAAGAGATCTCATTTGCTTAAGTTAGACCAGAGGAACCCAGCATGGATAAAGCTCAGCTGGTTTTATTTTTTTTCCCCTCCTCTTTGCTGTTTTTTGTTTGTTTGTTTGTTTGGTTTTTTTTTTTTCTGGAGAGAGAGAGAGACACTGCCTACTATGACTGTGCAAGTAGAAATAAATACATTCTGATATTATAACATCACAATAATGTGATCGTTTGGATTCATACCGAGAACAGTAAAAACAATATGTTTTCTGATTGAATTATTCAAGCTCGTAGCTTTTAAGTTTCAATTATAGATACAAACATTGTAGGCAAGAGAAACTGAACAATAAACAGCATTTTCTTGCTGAGGTATAAAAAGCAGTGAGTTGCGGAAAATGATTTTTTTAAAGATGAAAGTGTAGCCCATCATTAAGATCAAATCTATGAGAGGAGAAGCTCTGCAAAGCACAGTGTTGCTATAGTACACTACTCCAGATGTAATCCCACACAGACTTCCTTGGCTATGATTCCGACTTATTCAGTAATTACAAGCAACAAAGAAAACAGGCGCCTGATAAGTGTATGTTCAAATACTGAGTTTAGATGAAAAGTAATATGCAAAGCCATTAAAAGGAAGATAGAAAGCAAAAAGATGTTTTAAATTCTTCTTAAGAAATGCAAAAAATATTGCATGCCTTTAAAAAACCCCCCCAAAAACAAACCACAAACGGTTTGTCATTGTTTGCAAAGATGCAGAAGGAAATTCTAAAGGCTGAGTGTGTGTTGGTGTCTGTGTGGTTTCTCAGATAAGGATTTGGACTCACACTATGTCCTAGAAGACTTCTGCAAGATTTGTTACAGTCTTACAGGCCTATATATGCAGAAACAAACTATATATTATACACATGCGTATGTGAATGAAACAAATAAGAATCATTCCATTTAATAAAGATTAAAAGCATAACAGTAAACCAGGGTATTTATAGCCCTAAATTGACTCACTATGTTCTTAACTGTAATCCATGTTGCTGATTCCACCCCCCTGAACAATTCTGTGATCTTGTGTCTTCACTGGGGGGCTGATGCTACAAGGATGTGTGCATGTAGTTATAATTTCTTTAATAGTCTTGCAGAACCAGCTGCATTGCCTTGCAGGCTGGCATTGCTGGCCTAATGAGGCAAAACCACGTCTCGCTGCTTAACTCTGTGCGCTGTGAGAAGCCAGGCTTAAGTCAAATGTTGAAGTTACTCTTTCAAAACACATGGAAGAGCGGAGCCACCTCATGTCTCAGCAGCTCTCATGATTTTTCTTCCTAACTTGGGACAAAAAATAGTATTGCGAGCTTCATAAACAGTTATCAGCAAATTCACTTTTCATAGGGATCATGAGTTTGGATACATTTTAAAATGTAGAAGTGAAGAGGTCCTTTACTGTATGAGAATCAAAATAATCAGTTACTTTGAAAATTTAAATCATCCCCCAAAGCCACTTTTTAATGAAAACTATTCATGGTACAAACCATTTAATTTGCTGCAGTGCCTGGAAATATTTTTGACTGTGCAGGCACATTAGGAACGACTGTCCTGGAACTACTGTGCCCAGAACTATTAAGTCTTGATTACTGGTCAGACTGGTTTTAAATGGCATTGCAGCCCCCTCCTTCACCCTCGGCCACTTGTTTGTGCTCTGGCAGAAAACTCATGAGAAAAGAGATGTCTCTGTCTGACAGGTTGGTTTCCTGGGATCTTCTCCTTGATCTGCTCCTCTGGGTGTCTGCAGAGGTGTTCACCCCGGCACAAACCAGGCCTGGTACCCACAAAGAGAGGGTACAGAGTGGGGGCAAGACTTCTTTTCCTACAGACTTGGTTACATTGAATTAAGATATTCACCAAACCACAGTCTAATTTGTCTTTAATTTTGTCTTTAACTTCTCTAATAATGCAATGGCATTTACCTTCAGCCTGACAGGGGATAGCAAACAAGTTGGAGAACCATAAATACACAGAAGGACAGTAATGTTTCACAGCTTGTATTGCTTTGCAGTTCTATTTTCCATTAGAAAATAACTGTAGAAGACAGATTAACATGGCTGAACCTACCTTTGTCTTTTTCTTTTAACATGCACTTGTGGCCATTTTTCATAGAGGTAAATAAAATATATGATCAGGTTACCTTTAAATAGATGGCAGATGCATAAAGCTAGGCATGTGAGGTTTAATTATGAGCACAAAATTAAATATTAAAAGCAAATTTTTCCTTTCTAATTGAATTTGATTTGAGTTCTAGTTTCTTGGTAAACAATAGATATATATGCAGGTCCATACACATACCCACACCCACAACTAAAGAACTTCTAAACCCAGGATTTTCACTTTTTGGCATATTTTTCATCATTTATCATCATGATTAGTTTCAGATTAGAGCAATATGTATTCCCATTTTAAGTTTTTTTGAGAGAGATTCAATATTGATTGCACGTGTTTTCCCACATCAACATGAACAGAAAATGAATGATAAATACACTCTCTGCGGATGTTTTGAATGCAGCAACATTTGGGGGTTAATGAAGGTAAAGAAAAAGCTCTCAGATAGAATCATTGGCCTTCTGCCACAAAACTAGAGAAGTAAACTGGGGCTGTAATTTCCAGTTCTGAGGGAGCTGAAATAAGATAGCAAAACTCCAGGGCTCCATGCATGGCACATCACCCTGCACATGGAGTTTGGGTCCATGCTCCCCCAGGAATGGACAGCCATGGGGTGGTATTAATTGATGGAAACCACGGTCTAGTGGCTGCAATGGCATTCCTCTTTTATTTGGACATATTGGAAGGAGAGGTGGATAGATGACACCATATGTCAGAAATAATTACAATGCTACTGAGTCTCAGTATGAAAAAGAGAAAGTAATGACTCTGGCTAAGGCCAGAGAGAATAGAAAACAATATTTGTTTTTGAAAAAAAAGAAGGTCAGTGTCTGGGAAGATCACCAGAACTGGGGCTGGGTGAAAATAGCAAGTTTTGGAGGCAATTCTTCTGGTTTTCAAGCAAGACAGCAACCTATGTCACTGATAATTCATAAGAAATTCCAGTTAACTATTTGTGCATGTTGGAAGAAGCCAAAAGTATCTTTTCAGCTATATTTTCACATTCCAGAACAGACTGACATTTATTTGTGTTATCAGCCAAAAGCAAACCCATACTTGCTGCCTTCCGTGTGGATCTTGCTGAGTCTTCCAAACAAAGAGGAACCCATAAGAACAGACACCAGGAGGACCAGCTTTTGAGGAAAGATGAAGAATCAAAATGAAGAAAAAAGAAGAATCAAGGCACAACCGCTTCCTAGCTATTGGGGCAAATGTGTCTGATTCGATTATTGAAAAACTCCTCTATGTTTTGAGTGCATTTGATGTGTTTCATTGAGCAACGAGAACTTAGTTAAAGGACTGCATGGCTCTGATGATTAACAAGATTAATCTGCATGAGAAAATGGTGCAGTCCTGGAACAGGAAAATATCACGGCAACACACCCCTCAGAGAGACAAATGAAGCCAATAAGAGGGAGCATTGAAGAGCTGAGAGTGATGCTCACAAGACTTATTTAAAAATCAGCAATGGAACTGACTGGAAAGCTGAGAAGCTCCACTAAAATACACCCTGGCTTTACTAAATTGCTCCTGCCAGAGGATTTTTTTGTATCTAAAGTTCGGAAGCATTCCCACTGGGGAAAAGCAACAAATATGAGCTATTTACTAGAAGTTGTCTGAGGCAATATGTACTTCCCAAACCTTTCTTAAAAATGTTCAGTCCTATCTGAAATGACAGCAAACATTGTCCAGCAGTAATATTTAATGCAGAGCCAGACCAGAAGAACGAGGCCAATTTGTACCAGATGAAGAGCCAATGCACAGAGGTGCCTGCTGGTGCTGGGCTGTGTCTCTGGCTGCACTGACTGGAAAGCTCACACCCCAGCCCTCTGGGAGCTTTCCTGATAAAGGGATAGGGGATTTTTTTTGGACCAGTGCTGTCTCAGTGGCAGCAATTTCTCCAGCTGTATGAGATGGAGAATTCTGAGTCCCTGTCACTGCCTTGGCAATAAAGGCAAGTTGTGCAGAGCTTGGGAACTGAGGGAACTGAGCCATTTCCGAAGGACATTATGAAGATCATGTAGCTGTCTCCTGTATCAGGAGGCTGCTCTCACTGTCTGAAGTGGTCCCACTCTCTCCTATCCTCCAATATTTTCCAGGCTGGCTGTGTGAGTACGTCCAGTGATGCCCCTCGACATTAAAGCAGCTGCCGAGTGAGTTCTAAGGCAGGATCACTCCAGCGGGAGAGCAAACCAGAGCATTTCCCAGCCCTTCTCCCTTTCCCCGCTCAATGATGCACCCACATCATCATTATTCCAGACCAAAGGGCAGAATTTTTTGAAGCTTCTCGTTCAAGTCCTAGTAACATATAACTTGCCAGCATGCACTTTGACCCTCCCTGAGCTTGGAACGGTTCTCTCTGGGAACTGAGAGTATTTTTCCATCCTGCTAATGACTTAATTAAATAAATAAATCCTTGAGGCTGATATGGTTGCCTCGAGGTTTCATTCCTTGGCTGAATGCCCCTTCTTCTCCAAAGTACGGTCAAGTATGGATGGAACAGCAAGGGAAAAAGAAGATTCTGGTCCCCATTACTGTTCTTGTCACTCTGGCCAGTGGAAATCAGAGGCCTTAATTTGGAGCTATGTACGAAAAAGAACTAGAATAGGACTAGGACTACCCAGAGGCAGGTTCAGTATGAAAATTCTATTTAAAGTGAAGAAGAGCTGAAAATATGCTCCTTTTATAAAAGAGACCAAACCTTTGCAACATTAGTGGGAAGGATCTGCATGCTTCAAAGAGAAGCAAACATACTCAGTTCAGTCCTTTAGACAACAGTGCTCCAAAGGGGAAACAACAGTAACTGTTTGTTTTATACACATTGGTGCCATACAGCGTGTAATGCTGAATGTCAGCTCTTATCTGCCATGAAAAGGCACTACCACCATAAACACCTGAGTGGAACTGATCCCCTGCAATCCCACATCATCCCCGTGGTATACAGACCTTTCCTGGGTTGTTTATTTGCTCAGATGATATGCCCCTGAGCAGCATGTCAGAAATCTGAACACTGATTAAACCTCACAGCTGACCTAACCTATCGGGAAGAAATGTTCATGTATTAAGCCGAATAAATTCTGCCCAGTTATAACTGTGAAACCCAAATACTATTCAAAATAGGCCAAAGACAGAAACCCACAGCCAAACTATTTGCTCTCTTAGGAAGTCTAAGTCTAGAATTTTGCTATATAACAGCAACATTAATAGTGCTGCTTCAGTGTGCCTGAGAGCCAGTTCTGTGGGGTCAGCAAGATGTCACATGATTTCAGATAAAATGGGATTTATTTAATACTAACAATACATATTTTATTCAGCTGGTTTGGACTTGTTTTTGTTTGGGGGTTTTTGGACATTTTTGAATTATTATTTTTTTTAAGAGCCCTCTCTGAAAAGGCAAAAAGAAGCTTTTCAGATGTATGTCAACTGTGAGACCAAGCATTCCTTCTTGGTTATTTATGAAAGACTTTCCTGGCTGACTCTTAGAGTCCTCCTTTTCAGTTTAATCATAATTAGTTTATTATTGCTCACTGTACAGACTAGGAAATCAAACTCCAAGTACAACATGATTTTAAAAGTTTGTTTTATAATTCTACTCTTGGCGTTCTCTCACTGTGTTTTCAGATGGCAGGGAAAAGTCCTTGGAACTCAACAATATTCAGAAAATTGTTTTGATTAGTAAAACAGTTATCCAGTCCTCTAGCTTGATCCCCGGGTGATTAACTTAGAGATAAAGTTTAAGTCTTGAAATGTTCAGCAACTACAAGGTGTATAGTACAACCACCCCCAGAGGATTCAAGCATTTTACAAACTATTTCCAAATGGGGCTCCATAGTTAACCCAGCTTAAAATTCAAGTCACTCCAACAGGTGGAAGCAGTTTTCTACTGCAGATCTCCTCCATCAGGTTGAGGAGGGAATTGTTTGAATGACAAGCACCACAGAGAACAGTAAATGCCCCTGTTTAGAGTTCAAAACACTGACCTGAGCTGGTGTTTTTCATCGTGGCACTACCCAGAAGGCAGTGGTATGTGCTACATGAAAAAAAAATCAGTTTTAATGCAGCAATGTTCCCAGCTAATCCAGAGGACAGAAAATTAGGTATTTGCTTTTTGGACATCCTACTCTTCTTTCATTAAATCCATGAACTTGATCTGCCCTACATTAAAATAAAATACTTCAGGACAGCATTTGGTGTGTTCACCAAGTCTTCCCACCAAAGATTTTTGGAGATGGCAATCGGGGGGCATTGTTTACCAAATATACCAAGAGCTGCACTGGATACGCCCTGGGATGCTCCCGAGCCTCAGCAGTTTGCAGAAGATGTGCAGCAGCTCAGTGACTCAACCCCACTTTTACTTAAAACAAATGAACCCACTATTCCAATATTTCATATCAAGGGATCAGTGAAGTTCCAGCCTTAGTCTGAACCCACAGGCATACAGAGGGTTAAAGTTATCTCTAAATGTTATTTTAACGTGGATTCTGTGTAGAAATTTTGATGGTAAAGTAAAAAATTCCGTAACTGACAAAAGCTATGAAAATAAGACAGAGTTATCAAACATAACCATTTATGGCATGAAATATCTCCTCTGATATATCTTCTCTATTTCCAGCAGCAGTGTACATACATATTAAAAAGGAATTTGCCTGAAAGCATGTGATTAGATAACCCATCTCATATTTAATGTTAATTTATGAGCATTAGGCAAGTTCTTATAAAGCCTTTTTAAACCAATTCATTGCCACAGAGATGATCATTTATATCAGTCCTTGTACTCAGGTAGTAAAATTCCATAATTCACTTCACTAGATAACTCTCCTAGCAGAAGGCTTTGCTAATGCTCAATATATTGTCATCAATACTAAGGAATACTATTATTTCTCACTAACAGCATTATTCATGATGAATGAAGATGCCCTATATCTGCTACTGGTACCTTTGATGCTAAATAATCCTTTTTTCTCTGAACATAAAGGCTCAGAGGAACACATGGATTCAGCAGTTCTGTGTTTCAGCCTCAGCTCTGCCATTCACTCCCCTCAGAGCCTCGGGCGACTCTTTTAATACTCTAAATATTGGGGGAGGCTCTCAGTGACAAAGCAAACTTGACTTTGTTGCACCAAGAGCTTCCACCACTCTGTCCTGTTCTCTCTCGCAGCCTTTTGACAGCAGCAGAGGAATGAGTCAGTGGGAAGACACCTGCACCTTGGAAGTTAAGGGAATCCAAGGCACATGGAGCTGGGTCTTCTGACACGGGGGTTGCACTGGAAGAGTTACAGAGATACAGACAAAACCTTACAGTCCTGGTATCCACACACAGCTACCACGAGAGGAGAAATTCAGCTACAGCCCAGTCCTGCCCTTGCTTTTGGGTGATATTTCCAGCAAACTGGTTCTTGTGAGTCTGACTGGGAAGTATGACTCATTTGATAAATCATTTCAAAGTTTCTAAAATACTGGAGATTGTGAAAGGGCAAAGTATTATTAGCATCACAAGAGGGGCTGAAATACAAAAAGCAGATTTGGATTTATGGCTTTCATTTCTTTGCCAAAGCTGGGGTCTGAACATTCAGTTCAGTTTAGTCTGCAGATAGGGACCCGCTCTGACATTTAGATTGGGTTTCTGGTTTCAGATTCCAAATCCATTCAAAGTTGTAGTCTCTAATATTTATTGCAAAAGTTCAGATTGGCTTCACCCAGCGGCCCTGTGATGCTGCTGGAGCACCGTGGCCAGCTGGCGCTCCAGTCCCACAGCCACAGCTGTGCTTTATCCTCATGTCCCCATGCTGGCTTGAAGAGCTCAACTGAACCCAGAAACTTCAAGGAACAAAGGAAAGAAAGACACGAGAACACAAATGTTGATGTGGGGTTCAAAATGGCATTTGGTTAAAGGGCATCTAGCAATGCTGGCACTAAGAATATACTACAGGCTTGTGGAGCCACACATCACTCCATGAAATAATAAACACATGAACTAATCTACCTTATAGAATAGGCTGAACAAATCTAACATTAGCAGTCTCTTGGGAAGGGTCTCTTTTTGAGTAGGAAAGAAACAGGAAATGCCCATTCCCTTTCCGGTATTGTGTGGCGCTCGATTCAGATGAGGTATCAATTAGCATTTTTCTTGATGAGTATTTGACAAACCATTATTTCAACTATTTCCACTGCCAGGTCTTTGGGAAAATTACACTCAGTGCCAAACAGTCTGTTAAAATCTTGCCTAACAAGTCTGCACGTTCCACACTTGAGAATTTAAGCAGATGCTTTTTGTGGCTAAGAAAAAGAGCTCCCTCCCAGCGTCCACTGTGGAATTTCAGGTTGCTTTAATGGTGTCCAAATTCCTTCCCACCAGACACATTTCCTACCAAATCATGAATAAAATACATCTTCTGCTCAGGCATTAAAACACAGAGGAGAGAACACATCAGCTGTGATGTCTTAATGAGGAAGGCTGAGAGAGAAAAGGTATGACTTGAGGTCCATAAACATAGAAACAATGATGTTTCTTCTGGCATGTGTCCTCTGTAGGTACATCTCATAATGCCAGCTAACATACAGAAGTAAAATTCAAAGATGTCAATATTGTATTATTCAAGGGATATTTGAAGCTGGAATGCAAATCACGCTAAATAAAATATTACAGTTGTCTGGTACTTAACGCAGTAGAAAAAGAGCAGCCTGATACTATGGAAGACAAGGATTACAAAGTGAGTTCAGAGCATCTGAAGCTGGGTAAATTCTGTTTGAGAAAATCTGTTACCCAAATCCCAAAGTTCCAGATGACTATGGACAATCTCTAGGCCATTTTAGTCACCAGATAACTGAAATGTGATAGGAGCAGTTATTTAATGAAATTCTGCCATTTGAAGCCGCAACCTTATAAGAATAGGTTTTGTGAGATACCAGGAGAGGAAAATTGGGGAAGAAAACTTCATTTTTTGAATTGAAGTGAAAGATTAAAGCCTGGGACACATTCCACCCAGCGACTGAAACTTCACTTTTTTCTTGTTATATCCACAAGGCTGTTTCATTTCTAAAACAGAACAAAAGAAATCAAAATAAAATAGGAAAAATGAAGTAAAATAATGCTTGCCGATTACTAAGAACCTTCTAACTGAAGATGGAAGACAAAAGGTAGCTAAGATTTATGTAGTTCTTTCCAAGCATTGGTCTGTAATATTCTTTAATTAAATAATGTTTTACTCAAAATTACATGTATATTAATAGATCTGTTTCCTCTGCAATGTCTGTCAATAGCTTCAGGTAGTTTTATGGAGTTCCCAGCTTGAGGCAATAGCTTCAGACCATGTAAAATCACTTCCCATGTGACAGAGATGGCTGCAACATGGTCCTCCTCTACCAGCTCTCCAAATGGAAATGCAGTCACCTGTTCCTCTTCTGAGCACTTTGTGCTTATACCAGAAGGGAAATGAAACTAAAAGCATAAATAAACTAGGATGAACAAAGCCATGTACATTTTAGACCCTTCAGACAGTGTGCCTCATCATATTGCTCTACAGTCATCCAGAGATGAAAAATCATTATTATCAAGTTAGCTCCTTCCTTGAATAGTTATTTAAAATAGTCAGTCCTGACAAACTTTCTCTTTTGCACAGCTGGATTGTTTTTAGTTTCCAACACCACAGGAAGAAACAGGCCAATGAACTGGGAATTGAGACATGAGTTCCAGCTCTGTGTGAAATTCACTTCACCCCTTTGTCCCAGTTTTCCCAATTGCAAACTGGTATCAATACCTATGAATTATCTGTGGCCTGGGGAACCAGTGCTGTTGTCCCCAGGAGGTGCTGGGAAAGCCAACACTCCCTGCCCAAGGTCAACTTTGAGAATGAAAAATCTCTCTTCCCATATTGCTCTTTCCCACTCTACCTCAACTTCAAGGGCAGTTTCCTGAAAAGTTGGGTATTTTTGTGGTAGGACAGAAAGAGACAAGGAAAGTTCTTCTGAACTGCTCATTCTGGTGTTTCATGTCAACAAATCTCACCAAAAGCCTTAATTCCTATGAACTCAACCATTCTCTTATCAGATTGTAACTGACCATCCATAACAGGTCTTGATGTTTTCATCTAAGAAAGGAGTTAAGCAGTTTTATCAGAAAAAAAAAGTCTTTCTTTCAGATTTTTTTTAATATAGTTTGAGCATCTTAGCTTTATACTGCACATATTCTACAGATCAGTGTTGTGTGTTTGTGTAAAACCCTGGATTACTGATTTTCATTTTCACAGCAAGTATAAGCTCTGGACACTTTCTGCACTTCTCAAGCCCATTACCAGACAGGCACCAGTCAGTGGCATTATTGCAAAGGTTAATTGTTCCCTTTTGCTGTGATATATAACAGCGACATCCAAACCAGAGCAGTTTGAGAACCACTGGTGAAGGATGAAGCCTGTGGTAAGTGCATTGAGGTACTGCTGGCCCAGATTCCCTGCACAAATTAACACTGGTTTCCAGCTTTGCTAATGAACGGCTGTTACACTTCGCAGCTGGAGGTTTCTGCTGGAACAAATTCTGAAAGAATTTTTGAGGTAGAAGGGAAGGAACAGGCACAGAGACCAGGAAAGCTTAGTTATTGCAAGGGACCATCATTTGGACGTTTGCTTTAAGAGTGAATTATATATGATAATGGCTTCATTGTCATCAAACAGAATACAATTAATTTTATTTTTTAGTATGTTATCAGCAAGCAAACCACCAGTATTAGCTAGATACCATCTGGGAGTGACAGTTTCCTTATTACAAAATATGTAAAAATATGGACTCCCTTAAGGAATCTGTTGCACTACATCTGCTCCGATTTTTGTTATATGCTAATGGATTTTAACCCAGCATATGAAGCATGTAAAAAAAATAACAGAAAATTTTCAACTAAATTACTTGTTTCACATTTAAAGTGTCACAAAGACAGAGACAGCCACATATGCAGCCTTGGCTACAGGGGACTGGGAAGAAACAAAGAAGTAAGGAAGAGGCATTTCTTACCTGCTGTTTTGCAATCCAAGCCTCTCTCTCAAGGGGAATTCTAGCTGCCCACATAATTAAGGCCCCTTGGTATGTGAAGGAAGTATTGAGACTATACACAGCTACATCTCCAATAAGCTTAGGTGATAACAAAAGATTGTGGCTGCTGAAGTACAATCATCTTCCTTATTTCCCTCTGTTCATAATATTTTAAACAATCACAATGATTAAAATAGGCTATTACAATTAAGAGACTATTTTCCAGGGGAGAGGGTTGGATTTTCATGGTCTTCAGACATTTCCTTAACTTCTCTTGTACTGATCAGATCTCAAGAATCAGCTGGAATGGCAGACTATGCAGTGAGGTAATGAGGATATGTCTAGATTACACTGAGAATATGGTGGATTAAAAATACTTTCTGCTGAAATACTGGTGTCACCAGTTTTTGAGAGAATGACCCATTACCAGTGCTTGAAATAAATGCAAACACAGGGCAGAGGAGGGCTGGGGTTTTTTTTATGCCTTGGTTTTTTTTTCCCCTGTACAATTATGTAGTGCTGTAGCTTTAGGCTAACAGGATTTTTGCACTTGTAAAGCAGTTTGGTATGAATTGCTTTTCCATGGATCTGTGTCCCCAGGCCCTGCAATGTGAAATATTCCAGGCATTACTTTTTCATTAGCATCAACACAGGACATTTCTATGTATTAAGCACTAAAAAATATTTCATGATCTGTTTACACTTCATATTAATTAATTAGAGCTGGGAAGTTTTTGACTGCACATAAGCTTTTTGCCTAAGTTTTCCTTAAATAAAAGAAATGCACTGCCAGCTGTGGAGTCCCGGAGATTTTCCAGACTATTTGGAAAGATAATCTCTTCTCTTGCTTGTGTGTGTATAACCATGCATATATCTAAATATATACAGACATACATGGCCACACACATATATGCTCACATATTATTATTTACAGGTGTAAAGATGTAACTCACGGTGAATTTCTAAATGCAATATTTTCTAGAAAAAAATAGTGTGTGATTGTGCACTAAATGTGATCAACTTAAATTAATGTTCATAGGAGGAAAAACTACCTTACACCTTTAAAAATCAGTAGTTAGATGCTTTATGCAAGCTCTCCGGTGTGATAAATTGAAAGAGCTTCAGAAATATAAATTAAGTTTCACAGCATACAGGAAAGCCGGATAAGTGTTCTTATACCCACTAATAAACCCAAAGGGTAGATTTAGGTGTAAAGAATCTGACTGAGTGACAGGGCCAGGAAAGAACTCAAGTGTCCCCAAGGTCTATCTTCACTTTTCTAACAACCAGATCACATTGCTTCCAGACAAAGAAAGAATTCCCTAATCAAGACAGATGTATAAATCAAAAAAGAATACTCTCCCTTTTATCCTTGGTGGCCCAAGTTCCAGATTTGCAATTTCTAAAATTTCTATGCTGCTAATCAGGGAAATACACAAATGAAGAAGCTATGGGCAGATGATATGAATACTAACAATAATTTTTAAAATGGGAGAAAAAAATGGAAATCAAAAGATATTTGTGGATAATGCGTGGGATGGCTTTTAAAGAATAAATCTAAACTGAAATCCATTCTCAGATCTAACACTGTGGGTTGTATTTTGGTGCTTTCTATTGTTACATGACTTAGTACCTGGAGAGTCCACTCTTCCTCGAGCAGGTTAGACAGTTCCACCCAAATAAATCAATAAGTTTAGACACATGAGTGTCATAACAGGAAGCAATGGTTTATGGTGGATGTTTCTGGCTAGACATTACAGCTTGCCCCTCCTCGCCAAATGGGTGACTGCCGTCTCCCTGCGGAGAAAGTGCAGCTGGAATGACGACAAGGGATGGATTTCTGCTGGGTCCAGGGATGGCATCTGGGAACAACAGTGGGATTTACTACCCTGGCTGGCAGCGCTGCCTGGCTGACCCAAAGAATGAGCCTCAAGCCCCTATGCTTTTGAAGAGTGATGGAGGAAAAAAGAAAGTGAGTAACTTGCCCTGTTAATGGTATAATGAAAGCAACCCTTCAGCGCCTTGCTCCCCTGTGCATTCAGAGGGAACAGACCCCTGTAGCATTCATTTCCATTTTCATGGAAACACTTTATAGTAAGTGGCAAAGTCGTCCTGCCTCCTTTGATACTTGCTGCAACAACAAATACTTGTGCTACATTTCACTGCATTAACGGTGCACCAAAGCCCCTCTCAGTGAGCTCAAATGGAGTTCAGCAGCTTGGGCAAGTGCTCAGATCAAAGTGATTGCTTTCTCTCTAGGGACAGGCTCACCCAAGAAAAGCCCACCTTTGGTATTTTATTTTGTTTCCTAATGTTTTGGACAAATTTCCCAGGGCAGCCAAAGAAAAAACTCATTCAACCTTTGAAAAGGAAGCGAGTCCTGACACAGGCACTTGTCCACACAATCCCAGCCCCAGCACCTGTAGCACTTAGATTTAGTCAAGATGTGCTCTCAGAAAACGTGTGCAACTTCAGCAGCCCTTTTTAGACATATTTTCTGATTCCAAACCAGTGTCACTCTTCCTTTCTGTCTTGGCGCAGTCAAGAACACCAAGGTTTTCCCAATCAATAGTTAGAAGCACTGACTTTGTGATGAGTTGATTTTGGATTTGAGCAGTCATTGCGGAGTGCTGGATGGAAACTGAGTGTTCTCCAGTGGCATAGTGTTAGAAAAGGCCAAGGGGACCCTTTAATGACTCTCAGTGAATTCAGAGCCAGAGGATCACTCCATATATTCCTAATAAGATGTACAGGAACGGATTTAAGTGGCACTTAACGTTTCTCCACCTACAGAACTTGCTGTCACTAGGTGCTCACTAAAAACGACTTACAACCCAGCCCTGAACTTTGTGAGCCAGCACAACTGAGCATGGCTCACTGAGGGCCCCACAGTTCAGGTTCACGAAGATACAATTAAAATGCAAAAGACAGATGCTCAGTGAACTCTAGCTTTAATATTTCACAAACAACCTGAATGCCTTTACTCCTTACCCCCAACAAAGATTATTTTTTTTTTCCTCCTGATACTGGTTTTTAAGATTAATAACTAGCCATTTGGTTAAGGGAAGTTTTGCCACTGTAACCTTTTAAAGCACTACTTTTCCAGCCATATTTCTTCCCCAGTAGTGCTGACTAAATGAAAGAGGAACATACACCAATTAAGGAGAAAAATCTTGGTCAACTGAAGTCCAAAAGGGAGAGAGGGTAGCAAAAGAAATACAGCCCTCAAACCACCCAACAGCCCCCAGCCACTGCCCCTAAACTCCTGAGGTATCTGTATTTGCTGCACTTCCTCCCCAAAAGAGATGTCTCTTTGTGCACAGTTACATGGGCTAGCTCAGTTTTGGGCACTAATAATTCATGCGAGTTTATTGTCCAGTATCCCCACGAATAAGCTATGGCATCTAGTAATTGTAGGGGAGGGAGAGAGGAGGAAATTCGGCATCTAAATATGCCTAACACTGCTGAATCAAGTGAAAACAGGGTCAACATTACAGTCTAGGGAACATAGGAGGGCCTGAGATGCTCTTTAACAAGTAGATCTGGAATGCTAGTTGGGAAGAGAGCAGCATACCTCCCATGCTGTTTTGGCATTTGTGTAGACATGGTACTTGAGCTCGCCATTAACTTAGATTATACTTTTATTTCCAGTGTCAAAAATTCCTTTGTAGAGAGAAGAGGAACATTTTTTTCATTGGCTTCTTTCCACGTGTTACATTGTACTGGAAACTTACCATTTCTTTCTCACCGTGCAAATTTCATGTATCACTGAAACAACAGTAAGTATCCTGTGTAGCAGACCAATCTGTGAGTAGCCAAAAATGGTTAATGAAGTCTATGTTCATTATACAAGATATCTAAAAAACCCTGGATGTCTGAATCCCAGGCTCCCAAACCAACTTATAAATTCTCTCTTTTCTCTTCTTGGTATTATACACTTAATACCCAATCATTGCATCACTCACAATAGACAAGAACACTGCAATTCCAGCCTGGCACTGACCTCCAAGTGTTTTTAAGGAGACAGTAGTGAAGGAACTACTCAAAAGGCAGGCCACAGCAGAGGAAGAGCAAGAGGTTTGTTTCATGTCAATGTTTCAAATTACCCCAAGGAAAGTAACACACATTTTCGCTTCTGGGAAGCTGGCTTTGGCAAGTGGGCAAAACAGTGCAGGAGACCTGATATGATGTCAATACCAGATCAAAGAGGCTCATCAAGTCAGCTAGTGAGTGAGCTGGGAGCCCTGGGAATTGCTGCTGGATTCCCTCTTGCTTTGGTGCTTTGCAGATTTCCTAAACTTAGCAATACAACCAAGGTCTGCTCCTTTCCTTGTCCTCGCAAATCAACAGATTGTTATTGAAGATAATATTTTACATTTTCCCTACCTTTGATTGCTTTAAGCACTCAGCTTTCAGAGCACATTAGAAGCCCCCTGCAGCCTCACTTTCTACCTGTAGTCCCTGTAGTTCAGAGACTTTGTTTTCTTCTTCTGCTCCCTCCCTAAAGTTAGAGAACTGGTTAGCTAAGAACTATCAGTATTGATTCGAAGATTTAACATATAAACTTCAGCGACAGCAACAGACTGACAAGTTGGGCTTTAGAAATGCTAAGAGGCTTCTCTTTGCTTTTGAGAAAAGAGGTTGGAAAAAATAACTGAAGGACTCACGTCAGTAACGCATTTAAGAGCTCAGCAACCAACAGTTCAACTTCTATATTTTAACAACTGAAATACTCATGTCATTGTAGATTGAGACATGAAAGCAAATCATATTTCAGATGGAGTTAAAATAATTTATAAGACACACTGTCAAAGAAACTGCTTTACACAAGAAAAGCTCCACTCTAAGTTTGTTTTTGTTTGTTCAAAAACAAGCATACCTGGATGTCTTGATTTTTAAAAGACATGGGGATATGATCTCATTTTGCTGTAGATCTATGGCATGAGATTTGTGCAGGATAATTCAAAACAAGTGTTCTCAAACTCTCTCCTGGCTGTGGATCACAGCTTCAGAGACTCTGAATGGATTGCTAATTGGTGCCTGACAGGCAATCATGTACAGCAGCCACTCCACGACTCCCCACTCAGAGAAAAATAGGTAAGTGCACTGTGTATACACAGCTCCCTTATGGCGTAGTTACAAATGAGAGAAGGAGAACAAGTTGTGCTCACAAGGAGTGCTCAGGACCACTAGAAAGTGCCAAAAGTACAGAGTGAGAGCCACTGAATACAGAATATTCATCTTAAAATGTCAAATTGATATACTTTTAAGAGTGACAACATCTGGGGGTGGCTTAGTGGGTGGGAAGTGTTTGTTCAGCTTTTGAGGACTCAAATGTCCAACAAACTCTTTCTATTCATTTCAACAGCCTCTGGGCAGGCTCTTCAGCGTTCCTCTATTCATATCATTATTCTCCATCTATGTATCAGTGCAGGACACCTTTCCCTTACCCGCTTTACAGGTGGTGCAGGTGCCTTACAAATCATGGATGTTACCATCCACTGGCTTTCCTTCCTTCCAACCCATCTTTTTCCCATTCCAGCCTGCTCTTTCTTTCTTAGTTTCCCACTCTTCTCTCCAAGTCTCACTGCAGGTCTGGTCTCCAGGGTGAGGCTCTGAGAGTGATTCCCCCTGTCCCCTGCTTTTCCTCCCATTTTTGTGCTGACTTCCAGCTTGTTTACCTCCTTTCTTTATCTACTGTCCCAATGATTAAAGATTAACAGAGTTGACACAACAGGAAAGAGTGGTACAATAGGAAATGACAGGTGACCTTTTGCAGGGCTGCCCACCTGCCTGTTGCATATTTGATACTAATGAAGCTTTGCCAGAAATAAAAAGGATGAAACAACAAGATTAATTTGTTTAAATATTAAGTAATCCCGCAGATATCCACATAGCTGCCCATACTAAAATGTTCCCCTACAGCTTCTCCAGGTCCAGTGAAATTATTCCATGTTTATAGGCAGTAAAACCAACACCAGAGTCCTGAAGAGTGATCTGAGCTTACAAAACAAACAGGAGTCTGAGTGTACTGAGGGATCTACACTCAAACAATTGGGACCCTCGGGTGATTGGAAAATTTGGAGGCAAGCCAAGCCTGCCATTTATTTTCTGGTTTGTTTGTTTGTTTTCAAGCACAGGTGTTGTGGGTTTTTTTCTATTACGTTCCTTTTTTTTTTTTTTACCCCAGTAGAGTAATACACTATTCCTTTAAAAGCCTGTGTTATTTTAGTGCAAAAGGGTCTCTCTCCTCCACTCTGCCTCTCAGCCTTGAGGTTCACATTGCACTGATAGCACTAATCTCTGAAGAACCTTTTCAGGATCAATGATTATAGTACTGCTAGCCCCTTGTTTTGCAGACTTTTAAAAATAAAATAAAATAAAAAAAATAGCCAGCACAATCAGGACACATTCCTTTTCATCTCTGTCTTTCTCATAATTTTCCATGGCAGAGTTCATGTCAAAAATGCTTGGTTTCCACCCTCCACCCAATTGTAAGCTCTTCAAAGGGAGAGAATAAAAGTTGGAGCCTGAATCCCAGAGCAAATGCTCCTGCAGCCATGCTCGAGCCAGCTTTTGAAGTCTTTCGGCTCACCTCTTGATGCCAGGCAGGCCCCTATTATTACCAATGTTGTTAGCCATTTCAGCTCCATTTCCAGGCCTACATGGACAAGAGAGCAAGGGAGGCCCTTTCATGTCAGGCTTTGCAAAGCTGCTTCAGTGTTTGAAGGATGAAAGTCACTCTTGTTTGTTCTTGCTGCGGTGCACAACATTTGGCTTAAAAAATAGAGGATGTTGCCTTTCTTGAAGTGGACTGTGCATTGCTGGACACAATCAAGGCTAATGGCAGTTCTGCAGTCAGGGGGTTCAGGGCTGATTTTTTTTTTTTTCTTTAAAGAATGTAAACAGCCAAGTATAGCGGCTGCGAGATCTTTTTTAATTTAGGAAAGAAAAATACGTTTGTGCAGATAGCAGGGGAGAGGAATGGGGAGGAATCAGCCATTTCCTCGTGGCACATGTACAGATGAGAGATTATTTTAATGAGGTTCAAGTAATGAGAGCCCTTAATTCAGTGACACTGAGAGAAAAAGCTTTTCCCCCGTCCTGGAAGCAGCCAAAACAAAGCTGACTTATCCCAGATACAGAAATGGTCTGTGAATCCCACAGAGAGCCTCTGCCTGGCTTTGGTACACGACCTGGGGTTGGTGTGATCCCTCTTGTGACCTTCCGAGGGGAGGCTGGTGGGGGAGGATTAAAACTTCCTCTCTTTGACGTTGTATCGACAGGTAGAGGTTTTCATCATGCCATCCTCTTTTTCAGGCTCATTATGTCCTCTCTCGGTCCAGGAGCTTCCACCCACGCTTGTGTTTTGAAGGCAACAAGGAAGGGGATGACAAGGGAGAGGGGAAGCAAAAATAACTCCCCTGAAGCTGAACATTGTTTTTTGGGGAATGAAAACCTGACATTCTGTGGCGGACACCGTCCTCCAGCAAAACTGCAGCAGCAAGGTTGCCGAGATAAGAGAAGCCCAAGCAAGTGAGCAACTAAATAAATAAGTCCATGGGGAAAGGAAGTTTTTGTTTTGATTTCTTGTTAGTCATGAAATTTCGCCTTTTATCCCAGCTAAGTTCCCATCCGCCCCCTCGAAATCCGGTGCTATATATTCCCCAGTAACAACAACAATGCTCAGAAGTCTGAGAGCAGGGAACGGGCGGTCAAATGTACTTCTTGGTCCAGCTGTGTTTAGTTTTCAGATGCCCATGTGTTCCTTGTTAGGCTGTCTTCCAGCCCTCCTCTGCCTTCTTTCCTATTCTTCACAGGCCAAAAGTATGAACCAATTACAGACCACAGAGTCAGCTATTTACCCCCTCCTGCCTTTACACAGCTATTTCCTGCCTGCTATCAGCAAAGTCAGACAAAGATGACAACAAGCCCAAGGTTTTTACCATAAGTTGAACCATAAGCAGGGACCTGAAAACACCCTAAAGCTGTTATATTTGATGTAGGGGAAAATTTGAAAAGGATTATCTGAGGAAAGCAATCAGCTCCAGACTGAAATCTATCTTACTGGTGTTTATATGATAAAATAATTGCCATTTAGGCCTCTATCACACTTGGAATATGAATCATATGTCTGGAGGGCTCTCCTGCAAAGGTTTGGGGGCAGAGCTTCCTTCTTCACCATAGTAGCCTCTCTGGAGGTGCACATGGGTCTCCGGGCCAAAGAAAACAGTTGTGATTACAGAGTGATAGAGGCAGCCACATGCTGATTCAAAGACCTATAATCTTCTCCCCTTCACCCTCCCCCTCCCAAAAGCAACAAGTCTGTAAAACTCATTCACTTGCCAGAGGCTGTTTATTCTGTTTAATGGCCACCTATCACCCCTTCACTCATTCTTTTTAGATTTACTAGACAAGCACAAAGCAAATTAGTGCAAAATGCTTTCAGTCAAGTGTCAGGTGGAATCAGACTTGATGAATACTATACTGCTGGGCTTTATAACTGTAGGAACACGTATACTGACAACATTGTCTCCTTCAATTAAAGCTATGCTGCCTGTTTGCTGAATCCCTTAAAGAATCCTCCCCCCTCCAAAAAAAAGAAAGAAATAGTCAAATTTATAACTTTCTAATATCCTATTTTAATAAAGACATTTTGACCCACACCGCGATGGCACAAATGGAGGAATCTCAATGCTAGAATTTTTTATGATGTGTTTCAAAAATGTGTTCTTCAAAGGAAATATTGCAGTGACACACTGATCTGCAGCAAAGTGTGGATATGTTCGAAAATAGCACCGTGTCGGAACCTTGTAATGTAATATTTATAGTGTAAGTCTCACTAACTTACCATAGAAATGAGTCTCCATTGTTGCTTATCCATAAATACACAAGGCCAAAGGGGTGGGGGCAAGGGTGGAGAGGGGGGCTGGTTTCTCCTTGACAAGGCAGGGCAGAGGTGTGCTCTCCCCCTCAAAGCTAATGCATGGAGCAGTGCACGCGCATCAGGGGAGAGCGTAACCCCAAGGGGAGCGCAGGGACTCCGAGCAGCGGGACTCCCATTAAAGTCAATAGGGGCCATGTGGCTGAAACCCACACACAGATCTCAGAAAATTCACCCCCTGAGCCAAAAACCCTTTCTCTGAAGATGGATTGTATTTGATGGGCACAGCTCAGAGTAATGAGCTGATGATGCCGTGCTGCCCCAGGGATGCAGCGAGCCTGCAACGGCATCCAGGAGCAGACAGCTACACCAGAAATGGGCACAGCGTGATAACAACCCCACCGATGGACTGGGATAACTGCTTTGAAGAGGGAGAGACTACAAGCTTGCCTGGAAGAATGATTTTAGTCAGATCACTGGGGCCACACAGGGGCCACCCTGCTCAGAGCCTGTATGACAGCGATGCTCCTCTGCCAGGGAAAACAGAGCGTGATGCTGCAGACTGACATTTGAATATGTGGGGTTTCCTGCAGGTAGAGCAAGATGGAGTTAGCCTCATCAAAGGCCACAGATGTAAGAATTTTCATTACAACAACCCTGGCAAAAGCAGACATGGTAGAGAAGCTACAGAGAAACAACATATTTTAAGGTATTCTGGTATCATGGATCCAATCCTCTGTCTCAAAGCCATCTTATGCTCCCTTTCAAGGCCTAAAAAGACTAAACAAAGATACTACTACGAGCCACGTTAAATAATCAAAGCGTCCCCATTTCTTGGAATTCCAGTTAAACTGGCAAAGGACTCTGAAGCTGGAATATAGTCATAAATAGAAAGTATTATTATTCTCCACCTTCTTCAAGGCACTGGATTTCACAGGTAAAGTTTGGTTCTGCACTCTATTACAGTGCCTAAAAGCAACCCTAAATAGGGATGAGAGAGATGAATAAGGACCTTTATGCAGGTGTATTCCATGAATGTCTTTTATGGATACCAAGTTGAGGATAAAATCTAATTTACAGCTCTAAATTGGAAACATGCACAGACCCTTTGGAATGCATGTTATTAGTAAGTCAGCTTAGAAGTCTGCATTAACTCATGCCCAGTCACAGTAAGAAGAAAAATATCATAATTATTTCCTCTACTGCTCTTTGCTCTTTCTGAGAGCAGAAAGTGCCCAAATAAATTCAAGTTTAACTGAATGGGGCTGACCCATTAATTTTGCTCTTATTTCCACCCCACCCCCATAGTGAAGGGCAAATAGGCAAACTGTTTTCCTCCCCCTCAGCATTTGTACTTTTTAAGTTTAATATATCCTTTTTTTTTTTTTTAACCTTTCCAAACTTATTCTTAGCCCTTGGTTCCTTAATAAAACTATCCCAGGATGAGAATGCATTTAGGATGAACATGGGAAGTAGGGGAAGGGGGACAGAAGAAAGGCCACCTTTAGGTATTGCCTGACATGACGCCTCAGGCCACAGAGTGAAAAGTGAAACTTAAGGCATAAAGATGGGGTCAGATGTAACAGGTTTGCCAAGAACAAAAGCTCTGAAAATCAGGAATTTTGACACATAAGAATAAGGGGTGAATCACGTAGGAAGGGAAAGACTATTCCTCGTCTCACTTCTCATGTCTTTCTAGAGGAAAACACAGACACAAAGGACACTATCCATCACCCACATTTCAGCCATCTCTGTAAGTTTATAAATGTGTAAGTCTTAATTAGTCAGTTGGGCTCTGTCTACAGCCAGTAAAAGGAGACATGATAAAGGTTTTTCTTGCCATTTTAGTTCTGATTTTTAAACAAAATCACAGAAATCACTGAGATTGGAAAAGGCCTCCAATGTCACCAAGTCCAACCTTTGAGCAAATACCCCTGTGCCCACTAACCATGCCACAAAGTGCCACGTCTACTCAATTTCTGAACACTTTCAGAGATGGTAACTCCACCATTCCCCTGGGCAGCCTGCTCCAATGCTTGACCACTTTTTCAGCAAAGAAATTTTTCCTACTGTCCGAGCTGAACCCCTCCTGGATATATGCCTTTTAGAGGCTCTGCTGCCTCCATGCTGGCTCCTACCTACATTACTGCTCCAGATTTTGCAGAGGTGCCTTCCTGTTCTTCCATCCCTCCCCAGAACTGGGCTCCTCCACTGAATCATTCAACCACAAGGTGGCAAATCCTTTGCCAGAAAATGGCATTTTCCTTTTCCCAGCAACCTGCCTTAGCAGCACACACACAAAAAATGCTGCAGCACAGTTGCAGAGGGTATAAATCAGAATAGTTTCACAGACCAGCATAAGCCTTTTCAGTGTTACAAGCTTTTTCTGAGGTTAGTGAAGAAAGAGAAAATTTTGGTAAAAAATGGAAAAATGCATAATGAAAACATGTATGAAGGAATCCTGTGAAAACAAACCTGTAACATTTCCAGCAATTGTCTTCTCTCCACTGAGTTTTAATTTCCTATAGAATCTATCAGAGGATTTCACTAATTCCACAGAGAGCTGAGAACCTGGCATTTAATCCTGCCAGGAAAAAGCAGCTAAGAATAAAAATTCAACTTACAAATCAAAGGTGCAGAGTCATCCCTCCTACTAAATAATTCACCAAGGTTTAATATGCTAGCTTTAAAAAACAATTATGGAAACAAAACCTGTTTCAATTTCCTTTTTCATTTTAAGATGTGACTAATATTAAAGTAGGATCAGAGGCTCATATCTGAGGTACTTAAACCAGACTCTTTGTGTGTCACTGCTGTCTCACCTGGGGGGGTTCTTTAAGGTTGTTTGAAGAAATGAAAGTTGCTGGCTTTAATTGCTCTTCCTGAATGGTTATGGAGGTAAAAATAGAAGGTTTCAGGAAGCAAGTTTTCTGTTCAGTAAAAATGCTTTCTGAACATGAAATAAATGGGATGAATAATAAATAAAAATAAAAAGCAATAGAAGGCAGTTATTCAAACAACAATTGCAGCATCTACAAGAATGAGGAACAGAAATCATTCTAAAAAGTAATTGCCATGCCTGTTCACTGCTCTGGTTTGGGTTATTGTCTGTGAACTCCAGAAAGGTTTTAGAAAACTCTACTTTAATTGTTCCCTGCCTTCTTAACTGAATACAAAACATGTAATGATAGATTTTAATCCCCCAGCCCTTTTTTTGGCAACATACAAATTCTGCCAGTAGTCTGATTAATAATAAATAAAGGCCTGTAAGCCCAGCTTCTTCTACAGAAAGGATGTCAAGCAGAGGCTGCAGTGATTTGCCTCCATATTTACTGGTAACAGAGATGCTCTGACCCAAAATATTCTTTGGAGATGAGCTCTGAGGACTGGACAAGAAAGAACAATAAGCAAATCTATTTTTTCAGAAGCCAAACAACAATGATTCAGTGTCAGGAACACAGACAAAATCGCTGTCCAAAAGCGCAGCATGGTGTCTCTGGTGGCTGCAAGGAGTGTCACCACATCAGTGTCACCACACCAGGGGCTGTTTCACCTTGCTGGGTCATTGCCCTGGGCATGGGCAGTGCTGGAGTGTCCATCCCCACTTTGATTTACCGCTGGTCCTTTGACAACTGTTTCAATCCTTCTCTTCCCACTGGCACAAACGATGGCCCATCCATGATGGTTCCTTCTTGTGGCTGCCCCCAGTTCAGAGGGAACAGCTCCAGTGAATGGTGCCAGAGAAATTACTCAAATTAAAGCAATCAGAGGGAAGGATTTCACCTGGCCAGGAGCAGCAGAACAAACCTGGGATCAGACTGAGGCTAGAGGTTGGCACAAAAGCACAGGAAAGCTTCATCCCTTTCCTTTTCACTGCTGGGCTTCATCCACTATTAACCTGAAGGTCTCTGCAAGGAAAATGTGCAACTGAGGAGGATCAAAGGGATTTCCTTCTCATCTGGGGAAGCTGTGAGGCCTGGAGACTCAGCACCAAAGAGGGATGCTGGCAAGACCTATAGGAAAGCAGAAGGGACCACAACACAAACACTGAGGAACCCGAAGGAGGTCAAAGGAGGACAACCAGTCTTCAGGGAAGCGGAGTGGGAGACAAGAGAATGCATCCAGATGGATCAAATCCTCATGTAGCCTGCGCAGCGCGTGACTGGTGGGAAGGGGCTGTGCTCTTCCTCCTTAGTGCAAAACTACTTCTCTTGTTATACTCACGTCACAGAAATCAGCATATGGCTTGCTAGCTCCAAAGGTTGTTATACTGACAGCATTTCCTAGCATAACGTGAAGCCATAATCTGCTGCTGACTGGAAGTGAGGAAAAGCCAATGCTTTCTGCTGCCTAACCACAGAGCTGAGAGTCAGGAGTCTGAATAATTTTTCCAGCTCAGCCAGTGGTTCACTCCATACTGTCGATTACAGCACTTGGACTCAGTTCTCAGTGGTGAAAGGAAAGGGTAACAACATTTCCTATTGTTGGGTGACTTGAAACTTAATTAATGTTTTCTAAGTGTGATGACCCTCAAAGGGTAGATGCCAAACATCACAAAGCACTTGGCACCTCTCTTCTCTCTCTCAGTCTCCAAGTCAGCTAAGCATCTTGATTATCATAAAATCACACAATAATCTGTGTCTTTTCTGCCTGTTACTGCTGGTGGATTCATGACAAGAACTGCATAAAAATGATTCCGCTTTCCCAGACTCTACAACTCATATGGCAGGCCAAGAGAGAACCTGACAAAGAAGTGAACTCATCTGCACCCATGTCACTTTTTCCCCTATATTTTACAGCTTCAGAGAAGTGTGCTGAAGCCACTCCCTGTTACCTGGTTGGCAGGTCTTACTCAGAAATTATTTCATTCATTATCAGTACATCTTCAGAACTGAATGCTTTTACACTTCCAAAGAGTAAATGCCATAAAGTGGTTGAGAAAAATGCATTGGCTGCCATAAACCAGCCTCTGTTGGATGCACTAAATATGCCAAAGCCAACTCAGATGATCCTTTAATTCCTGTGGCATCAGGAGGAAAAGTGCTTCTCCTCCCAGCAAGCAAGACCAACTTAAGGACTCCACCTGATTTCTCCCTTGTGGAACAAAATCTAGATTTTATTACGTGATATGCAACTTGCTCTATTTGTGGTTTGCATAATTTTTCCTCTGTCCAAATACATTTCATTTTTATCTGCTTCAGTGGCTTTACAACTGATAGAGCCAAAGCCTGAACCAGGGCATTTAAAGACATCTCAGAAACTCCAAGGCAGAGGCAAGGCTTGCTGTCATGTGTATTTTTAGGCCAAGTTTTTACCTCTGTTATTACAGCTAAAATACCTCCCTGGGCCTTCACAGTTCTCATTTTACCCTCGGTACAAATCAGGATAATCCCTGCTTTTGGACAAGACTCACTATCCAGTCCAGACAGCCCATATACTAAACCTACTGCAAAGTATGATTTCCTGAACATTTCAAAGTTGGATTACAATATCAGTTGAGTACATGATTTAAAAATAGAAGTCAAAAACCCTTAAATATGGCCATAGAAAAATGATACCACATCTTGCCATGTTCCTTTAAAAGAAAAAGGAAGAAAAGAAAAAAAAGCAAATAATAGATGGCTGACTGCCAGAGTTTTGTGTTAACTTGAAGTGCAGAGGTGATTTTTAATGCTTCAAACATCATTCATGAAATATTATATATATAATTTGTACTCAAAATAACATGCAAGCTCTCCAAGGAAACATTAAAATAAATAGCTTCTTTAACTCTTTTGTACCTTGATCGTATCTTATTTTGATGAATCAATAAAAGAGGAACGTAAGATTGATGGAGGACAGATCAGTAGGGCAATCATGTACTTTATTACATATTTATGAGTCTGAAAGATCAAAGGATGTTTTTATGCACATAACTTGGCAAATGCGTTTTGCCACGTTCAGATATATTCCAAGTGACTTTAGCAGGAATGTGAAAGAAGTTGGCATGCTGCCCACAGAGCTATTTGGTAAGACTTTGAATGATGGTGGGATTACAAACCATGATAATAAAAACACATACAGCATAACATCGATGCATGTAAACAGTATATCCAAATGCATATGTGTGATTGTATAATGTGTGTATATACAACATATTGCAATTTCTGTGCACGTTCCTATATATCGAACTGCAGCCTGGACTCAACAGCTCTTTCACACGCTGGAAATCTCCCTTTTTCTTTTAGCAGACTCCACATCAGGCCTCCAATGCAAACAAAAGGGAAAAGATTGCCCTTCAACCAGAAAACTTGAGCTTATAGGCTGCCATGCATAAACATAAAGAAAATACAACATTTGCAATTAGGTTCTTCCATCTGCGTAGGACACCCATTCTTTGGGTCACCATCAGATGCTACTCCTGCTACACGGGCACTCAGATGGAAGAAATACCTCCATTAGCATCAGAACCTGTAATTCCACCTTCTCCCAGCTCTTGCAGATGGACATTTCACATCCTAAGCTCACATTGCTCCTGTTTTTATACATTAAATGCCTCAGCATGAAAGAGAAGAGAGCATCCTGCTTACTCAGGGCATGCACTGTCACCCAACCGATCCCGTGTCCATGCAGGAACACACGGAACCTGGAGGAAGGGGTGAAGAGCTGCCCCATGGTTACCCTGCTGAATCCGTGACTGTATCATGAAGTGCATTTCCATCATTCTCATTATCCCTGACACAGAAACATTGAATAACTCTGCACTACAGCTGGAAAGAGGCATTGCAGCAGAGTTAGAGCAGCCCAAGGAGGTTGAAATCTTGTGTTATACTAATAATAAAATTACGGTGTCAGGGACTTTGGGGTAATGAGTGTTGTGTCTGGAAGGGAGAGAGTTACCAAGTTTCATTAGGACTGATAGGTGTTTGTGATCTAGAGGAGTTTATTCTGATCCCCAAGAGATCCCCAAGTCACTTTTCCATATGATTTGAAGAACATCATTTTCCTATTAGGTCAATCTCAAATACTGCTCCTTTCAGAAATACTCATTGCTAACAACAGAGCTGAGGGACTGTACTTGAGATCTCTGCAAATCTGACCCGAGGTGGGCCTCAAATAGGGCTAAAATATTCATGCACTCAGAGTCATCAGGTCCCCTTCTTATGTCCTCAAAACAAAACTGTCACTCATTTCTTAATTGCAAAGTGATAATACGACTTCCCAGACACAGAGGGGTTTGACTAAGAAAATAACTCTTGTGAAGATACAGAGATTGACAGAAAAGCATGTATCTTCCTCAAACCATGACAGCAGGACTGCTACCATTCTTCTTTTAAATTTTCTTACTATGATTTAAAAGTTAATGGTAAATTTTTTGCTAGATTTAGCAGAACTTGATTGATTCAAGGATGCTGTAGAGGCCTGTCAAAATGTGCTAAAATATACAGTATCTGCCAACACCCCATAGGGAACATCAGGATATTACCTGCAGCTACAGGAGGGATGGGCTTTGGGATCTGTCACTGCTTGAAAGGTGCTACCAACATTTAAAAGAAAAAGCTAGTGAAAATAAGGTTTATTTTATTTTTCATATTAAGGTTCATGTGGGTTATTAGAGTGCCAGTGCAGATGTATTAGGTACGGAAAAGACAACTACCTTCATCTCTCCTACTGCATTCTTGAGTCAGGTAAATAAGGTGTCACTCAGGCTAGGTCAGAGTGTCACACAATGGTAACACACTCGATGGTATCACAGATCATGCCAGAGGATTTTGTCCAGCAATTAGGGCTCAGATGGATTCAGGTTGGTGGCTCTGGCTATTAAAAACCAGCTCAGAAGGTTTCTCTTTCTGCTGCTCCCTCTCCTCTTTGCTCTCCTCCCCTGCCCTTGCCCCTTTGTGACTGTGTTCCAAAGCCCTCACAGATACCTCTGTGTCTGTCATCCTTCATCCATTTGGACACCACACATCCTCCAGCACAACCCCACTGACTTTGAACCTCAACTTTCCATTTTTAATTATTTTTCATATCACTGTGAGCTTTGGTGGCCTCAGTAATCCTTTGACTTTGGTGTTTCAATCCTTGCAGCACCAGCAAGGTGTACCCATGATCTGGGGCAGGCATCACTTCACAGGTCTTTATTACTCCGTGCACATTTTGTTCATTCTTCACAAGTCATTCTCTCAAGCTTCCTCATCTGTTTATTTCTCTCTTTTCTGAACTACCTTTTGTTGGCGTCATTGTCACTGAAGTGCCCAGAAAAGAACTATTCCAATATCTGCTGGATCAGACCCTATTTGCTGTGCCTACCCTAAGTACTATTAAGGAACCTCTCATCCTGCTATCTTCCCAAGTGGTCACCTTAATGACAGGCCTAGACAGCCCAGGCTCTAAAGTAATTTCTGCTACTGGTAGATTTTTGCTCTTTGCTATTTTTCCCAAGTTTCAGCTGTGTTTATCAACAGTTACTTCTACAAAGGTCTCCTCAGTGTCTCGGGATTGATTCAATGAAGCCTTTAAGCTGCTGTATAGACTTAAGCAGATGAATAAGCTTTCATTTGAAGACAATAGGACTAAATGGCTCACAAGACAATACACATTTAAGTGGTTTTTTGTAAATTAAGCTGTAATTGTTCAATAGTCTTGTGGGATTTTTCTTTTTTAAGAAAAAAAAAAAAAAAGGCAACCCGAACAGCTCGTCTCTGTATTTCTGGTTACCCGCTGGTAGTAAGGCTGTTATTTTCAGAAACTGCTGATGGATTCCTTTAGTCCAAATGTTTATTAACATAACAACTATTAAAAACCACACCTTACCACATCCCCAAGACACACCCAGGTCCTTCTGTGTGTGGAACTCAGCAAACAAGGGTCTTAGGAGACAGCTGTGAGCTCCAACAGCACTAGGTAACATTGGATTGCAGCAAACTTAACAACATTGTTATTCCAAATATTAGCACTACTGATGAACCTTTACTCTGTTTCAACAGACACATAATTAATTCATTTACGAGACCCGCAGGAGAAGGTTTCTCTCCACAGGAAGGGGCTCTGGCAGATTTGCTGGCAGCGTTTCAGGTGGGTGGGTTCAATTTATAGTTCTAGCCACAAGCTTTTGTTCACATCCAGGGAAGTGCCCTGAAGTTAGTCTGGGCTTAATTATTCAGCTATACATCCTTTGACTGCAAGCTGATTTAGCCCGTATTCTCTCTGAGCTTCATCAGGGCATCCTTTTGCAGGGTGACACTAAGTAGAGGATGATAAAACAGAAGCATTCCTGATCTTTCCCTGTGGAGGGCTGGAATAGGGATGGACCATGCATTCTTTCACTCCTGCAAGCCCCCAGAATGATTTTGGAGGGCGGCAGGCAGCGCAAGAAAATACATGTACAGGACCATTCTCAGAGCTCATCAGGACAGATGATCCTGGTTTTTTTACAAGGACAGGAAGAGCCAAGGGAAGGCAGTGAATGCTTTCAAGTTAGGAGATACATATCAAAATGCTCCACAAAGAGAAGGATGCTTAAAAACTGCTGAATCTGGCAAACCAATGTGTCAGCGAACAACTATATAAACAGGCTTTCCTGTTGCTGTCTTATTTAGACACAAAGAGAAAGGAGACAATTAAAGATGGCAGCACACTGATATTGTTCATGGATGCTGTCATCTGTCATGCTCTCTAGCCTGGTACCCAGCTCAGCTGGCTAGGAAGCTGTATCCACACAAATTGAAGTGTGGATATAAGAGTTAGGCTGGTTCACATAGCTATGTGGACATGTTTACTGCAGTGTAATAGCTTAATTTGAATTAGCTAACGTTAATTAGAAATGGATTTAATGAACTTTGAGTAAGTTGCCATTATGCCAAAGTAAAATTTTCCGTGCAGGCTTTTATTCAGCTTAACTATCTGCATTTAAAACCTCTTCAGATCATGCCAGAATAACTTTTTTTGCATAGAGAAATTCCTACACAGAAACGCCCCTCCACCCTCCCTCAGCTGGAAAAGACAGTGGCCTGATGTAATCCCCATTGTCAATATGTTTATTGTCACGTACAGCTCAGGATCAAAGGACATGCAGCCAGAAGATCTAATTAAAAAGTGAGGATGTAATAGACAAGCCTCATCTTCTGCTCAATCAGCTCTTACTTAGTCCTGAGATCTGAATTTCACACAGGCTAGCACAGGCCTAAAGGTCAAGAGATTTACTCTTCATCTGAATCCAGAGAGGCTCCTTGTCTTGTCCTTTGCTTCTGAAACAAGATCTCCTGTTTTGCACAGCTAACTTGACCCAGCCCAGCTGCAAACCTCTCACAAAATCCAGCTGTAATATGTTTAGCTATGATAAAGCTTTCCTTGCCTTCAGATTTGTTTTCAGGTTTTGGTCTGGGGGCTGATTTTTTCCTNTAATCAGAGGCCAAATGTAGTAGAAAGTTTCCAACTGTGGACTGCCCTTTTATGTCATCAAGTGTTATGAAATTCTTTATTCTAAAATAACTGCAATAGTTGCTTCTTCTCATCATTTCTGTACAAAACCAGTAAGAACTCATGCACGGCACACCTGGGAACAATGATAACTCTGCTCATTTTCTTCTTTAGGGGAAGATTGTGGTGACTGTATTCCAAATAACAACGTATTATTTGGGCTGGCCTGTTGGCAAGGTCTGAGGTAGGAGCAGAGGATCCTCAATGACTGAGTTTAGACTATAAATCATTGCCGCCCCTCACTGAGAAGGGTAACTGAGTAACTCCAAACAGTTTCAATGAACTTAGTTTATTTTGCTATGTGATAGACTAGGATCATACCTGTCCTTAACATTTAGGAGCTTATGTGTGTTTCCATCAGAGATTCTTCCACTTAGAACACTGATCACAGAATTATAGACTAATTTAGGTTGCAAGGGACGCTGGAGGGTCATCTGGTCCAACCTCTGTCTCAAAGCGGAGCCAACTTTGAAGCTGGGTATTAGAAACGTTTGTAGTCTTATGAAATCATCTCTCTGGGCTTTGTGAGCACTAATCAAGAGAGGCTGATACCAGGCCTGTGAAGTCAGTATGAGCCTCATCAAGGGTACAGAGGTGCAGAAAGATGAAATTTTCTGCCCTCAAAGTTAATAAAAAAGCTTCCAGTGAGCAGGAGAGGAATTTGACTCTAAGCCTACAGCTGACCAGGGAATGTAAAGCACAGCTTCACCTACAATACAAAGCTCATCTCTTTGTTTTTCTTACAACAAACATGTTTCCTTGAAGCTTAATATTCTAGCTAATTATGCTCAGCTTTACACCTGAGATGAAATGGAAAGATGAGATTTCATGTGAAGAAGAAGACACTCATCATCCTTTCTGCCCCACTTTCAAATTTACAAATTAATTCAGAGTGGGAATATCGAAAAGAGATGTGAGAGTGACAGCATGTCCCAGGGAAGGTTGTTTGCAGTGGACTACAACTTTTCAGTGTCTGTTTGAGCTGTTGGATTTATTATTCCTTCATGCTGAAAAACCTGAGAAGCTTCTACTGAGCAGTTTGGCCATTTCTAAGAACAATCGCACCAGTTGGTTTCGAAAGGTTTAGAATTTTTTTAGTGAAGTTCCACTAATGTGCATTGAGGGACTGTCTCAAAATGTGGTAGAGGCCAATACAGGGACAGAGAGGTATCGTTCACTGTCCTCATGAATATTCAACAAAACGTGGCCAAATTACAATCCTCTGCAAATCACCATCTGCATATGCTCGGTGGAGGTTTGTTAGAGGGTAGCAGCACAATTCCCAGAGCATTCTGTCTTAATTGCATATATGCCATATCTCCCACAGGGCTGCATGCCAACCACATGGGCCTGCTCCATGCCCACCTCATCCACTGACCCGGATTGTTCCACAAACTGCACCTCAGGAGAGGCTGCAGCTCAGCTTCAATTCACACACAAGGAAAAAAGTGGGTATTTCCAGAACTTGAGAGTTGCTACGACAGAAGAAGAGGCAAGTTCTAGACGTAGCAAGAAAGCACAAGGAAGCTGCAGTTAACACGGTGTTCAGGCTGCACATTTGAATAAGAGATTAGGATGGTAATAAAATATTTTACCCACATTAATTTTTCCTGGTGACAAAGCATCTGGGATGAGATGTCAAAGAGATGAGCAGATGTCTAGGCTTGGCTGCTCTAAGGCAAGCCAGTGCAGCAGTATCTCCATTAGGAAAGAAGCGTGGGTGATAACAGCCAAAATTATTATTACAATGGAAATTATTTGCGTGGGGAAGAATATGAGTTCAGAGGACACTGCTTGAAGAGATAAAAAAAAAAAATGAAAAAATGGTGGCCCATGAAGGTCACTGTAGGAGCAAACAGAAAGTGAACAGGAGAAACAGGTTTCAGGACAGAGTCTTTTTAACCAAGATTTCAAGACAGAGATTATAATGAGGTCTGTCAGATGTAGCCAAAATGTCAAAGAACATATGAATGGAATAATGGCCTTGAGATTTGGCCCTGAAGAGCTTACTAGAGACCTTGGCAAGAGCAGTTCCACTGGAGTGGAGAGAACAGAAGCTAGAATGAAATACAGAGTATTATTATACACCACAGTGATTGGCACCAGAGGGATCTGCTCATCCCATGGGCCATTTACTGGGACCTCATGGGCTAAACCCTTTACTTAGCTAAACTGGCTTAACTCCTCCAAAAATTTCATCAGTTTGCATCCCTCAGAAGTTCCATCCAAAGAAGAAAAGCTAAAAACATGGTGGGTTTTTAATTTCTTTTGTATTTTGAGTTTATTTTAACCTTCCTGTATGAAATAATCCCCACATTCTGTAACAAGTAATCCATTTCCCCAAACGTCTCAGAGCCCAACATGTTTTGTTTCTTTACATTGTCTCAACACTCTAAAATTAGGCAGATCTTAAGCTAGCTGCTCTCATTACACAGTGTGATGAATCTGAAAGGGGAACAAACAAACTCCAGGATGAATGATTAGGCATTTAGTCTTACAATAGCTTTCTTTCCTTACACACTCCTCTTCCTATCAATTTCTTTTAAAAAATGAAAGCAAAAAAACCCCACTTGCTATAAATTAACTGAATTATTAATCTCTTCTCCTTTGCAGACTTGCATGTTGGACAATAGCCAGGGGATGGCAGTACCATGTGCTGTTGCAGGTATTCCCCTTGGAGATAGGACACATACATATTCCTAGACATGCAATAAAACCTGGGTCTTTAAAGGAAGTATGAGATGATCTCCCTTGATGCTTTGCTTTTTAAATCATCTCTTTCTTGATTTAAAACCAACAAGTTTGAACAAGTCTGAAATCAGATTTCTTTGACCATCGGTGACGTTGGAGCTAGAATCATATGGAAAATGCAGTGCTTAGACTTAAAATTAGCAAGAGCTCTCCAGAAGGAACAAAAAAGGTATAAATTATGTCTGATTGAACAAACACAACTCCACTGTTGAACAGCCACTCAATGAAGAGGGCAGGGAGAGGCAATGGAGCACGGTAATGTGTAATATTACTAGTCAATGGGCTGTGTGCTGCAGTGGGCTCCCAAACGCTGGAGGTGTCAGGGAGATAAATAGCAGAGTGTCCTCCTCAAAAATATGATTAATACCCTCCTCGGTCTACTGCTGAAGATGTAGTGGGTGCAGCTGGTTTGGACAGCAGTTGCATAGAGGAAAATTCCAGGACGATTGCAGCAGAGCAGAGAGGGCAAAGAGTAGGACAAGTAGTCAACTGAGTGGGAGTGCTGAGCCCCTACAAGGGGAGAAGTAGGCCAGAGCTGGCAAAGGTCTTTTGGCTGCTGTTTAAGTAATGTTTATAGAACTTTCATGCATGCACAACTGAGTTTCGAGTTCACGATCTTTGGAGAAAAAAAAGGGAGGGAAGCATGTTCAAGTTCATTGTCTCTTGTAATAGTCATGCCAGAGGTGGCTTTCAAGGAGCCATTCTTCTCTCCTAACCTGCCCCCCTGGAAAGCCTGTACGTCACAGGAAAAGCAGGTGAAAAACTGGGAAACATAAAAAAATAAACTGAGAAAGCATCACCTTTTTTTTCCCTACAGCCAACTGTAATTTCCTGAGAAAGCCAGGAGTGTGTCAAGTGGGGTTTTCACACTGTATCGTTTTCAAGGAATCCTCTAAAATTCTCAGAAAACATCCTTTCATGCTTCTGTTGTCACAGCACTCAGGGGAGACTGTCCAGAGCTCAAATTCCCAGCATTAGAATCTGAACACACTATAATGTAACTAATGCTCCCGAAATCAAACAAAGGCAGAGGGCTACGGATGGCTTTATTTCTTAGGGCAGTGATCCCTGCCTTTGTTGGTTCGCAGGCAACAATACCAAGCTAGCAATATATTACCAGCAATGCCATATTATCTACCGTCTTGCATCCACAATGAATGTCTCAGGGTCACCCCTGAAAGCCTTGGGTGGGGATGAATGCCTCGGGCAATCAGGCTCCCATCAGCAAGGAGGTGCTGCAAAAAGCTGCAGGCACCAGGCTGCTGCTGAACGGAAGGACACACGTGTTATTAAACACACAAACACCACACGAGCAGGATACACATAAGTACTTCTGTTTAACTTCAAGTGACAAAAAAATAGGATGGGGGGAAGGAAAAGTTACAGTGGATTATTGATCTGAAAGACAGTGATTAATAATCACCAGTTTAGTATTCTGCATCACCACTGCCTGTCACACTCCCCTGGAAACAGGATTAATATAAGAAGATATTATATATGTGAGCAAGGCACTAAGGTAGCACTGTATTGATCTGAACTTTAGAGCTGTTCAGTGCCATTAACAAAAACCAAAAGAATGCAGGCGCTTGCAAAAAGGAGGATGGTGGACAGAAAGAAAGTAGTTGTTTTTTGTTTTACAAACAGCCAGCAGCCTGCTCATCTCTGCAATGAGATTCAAGAATCACCAGCTACAGACCCTTGGTAAACTCAGTGTAACTTGCCCCACATCAGCCAGCACAGGCAGAAAGCCTTTTCCTCACTGTTTGCAGGGCTGGTCCCTGACTGTAACACAGAAATTTGATGTAAGAGGTTACATACCTCCAAGGACCCACTTCCAATCCTACAGGAACAGCACTCCTTTCCAAGAGAATTTAGAGAAGGACATATTTTTGAAGCATGACGTAATCCAGAGAACTGTAATGCTAATTAAAAAAAAAAAAAAGGTCTAGCCTGACATACACAGAGTGTTTTAAGAAAGGAGAAAGGAAAGTAAAATAAAGCTGGTTAATGTATTTAAAGACACTTTCAATGAAATGAAAGTCATTTAACTGCTTTATTAAACCACTGCCTCAAATTCACTTTATTCTTTTCCTACCTTTTTTGTTTCTGCATGAAGAGGGGGCACTACTATTTGTTCAACATAATATTAAGCATACTCTGCTACTCAATTAGTAAACATGTCAAGAGGTGGGTTAGTTATTCATGGTTCAGGGGCACAGCCCCCTTTCAAAAGAACTTTTTTTTTTTCACTCTAATGAAATGATGGATAATCTGGAAGTAGGTGCTTTAAGAAGATATTAATCATTCTCTGTGGTAATGTTAATCATGCGTTCCATCATCTCCAGATGCTGTGCATCACCTTCCTCGGAGATAAAGGGCACCCAAGCCAGCAGAGTCCTTTTGATCACCTTTCTCACAGTAACTCTCATAAGGCATTAAAAGAAGTATTCACATTTCAGGGCATCCTTAAAAATGAAGTAGAAAGTGGGAGAGTGAGGTAATGGAGGGATTCATGGACTTCAATCTTGACCCTGTCATTACTTATGCTGCCCAGATGGGAGGTGCACAGTTCTTTCGTCCTTTGTCCTAATCTTTGACATTTTTCAATGCAATGTTTGGAATGAATGAGGTATGAGAAAAACCCTGATCACAGGAAATAGAAAATTAATTCACAAAAGATTTGAGGGAGGGAGGTGAGAGTAGAAGCAAAGGGGGAAAAAAAATCAACCTTCACTTTCTGTGAAGAAAAATCCAACAAAATTATTCCCTCACAGCCTGCTATTCCATTCTTAGAAAACATTAGCAGAAGTCAGGTCAGATTTATCTCAGAGTACTGTCTGTGATGTCTCTTCCAGTTAATAAAACACACTGCCACCACAGAGACTTCTGGCCAATTAGACCATTTTATGACTAATCTTTTATAGTTTTTCTTCTTTTTTTCAAGCTACGCATAAACCTAGGGCATATCTTAGATGGCTGAAATATCTCCTTTTGCAGACTTAGATGCTTCAGAGACCCTAGCACCTAGAGAAGAAACTTTGAAGGTCTCCTAAAGCTAAAAAGTTACTTTCTATAAACTGTTGAATAAAGATAAACCACAGGGGACCGTACCCACTCAAAGGCAGGCGGTGTTTCTGTCACAGCATGTAAGTGTTGAGGAGAAAAGAAGTTGTGTGAACTTGAAATAAAATAATCCAACTTTCTTAAATCCAAGTTTAAATACCAAATCCGTATGCAGAGGAACTGCCTGCCTCTCTTAGACAGTCAATGACCCCCACCAAATGTCACTCATGATGTACTACTCTATGAGGTGAGTTAAAAAACAAAAAAAGGAAATTTCACAAGATATCTAAAAACTATTACACCCAGAGATGTTTTTGAAAATATTTCAACCAAGCTGTAGTCACCACCCTCTGCCGTTAAGATGAAATTATGATGAAATACCTTTTTTTCTGCAGAATTTGAAGTAAGACAGACCCATACCACAGGTTTCATAAAAATATAGCTGTATTTCCTAGAATGTTAAACATCTGCTCAAAGTTTCTGCAGCTTGATCTGGTAAAGAGAGTCTGCTCTTCCTAATTCCCAAAAATGGGTCATGTTGCAACCCCCCCATTTTCATCCTTTATTTTTTTACCCTTGCCTCTTTGAAAGGAAAACATAAAGCAGGGGGCTGACACTGAACTATGACTGGGCAGTACCCTGTGGTCAGCATCCCTTGGGAAGCTGCAGGAAGGACATTCTCTGAGTAAATAACCAACACCTCACTGAGTATGATAAAAGTACCCTTTCTTACACAGGAGATATTCCGTAGTCCCACCTGTGAGAAACCAGAGGGAAGAACCACCACTTTCATGATTTGCCACTGGTATTAAGGAGCTTTATGTGCATTGAGTTCTGCATGTGCTATGCTCAGTTGCCCTGGGAAATACGGATAAACAGCATTATCCAACACTACAGAATACACATAAACCAGTCCCTTACTTCTTAATTTTTCTCCAGTAATTCCTGGAAAAACAAATCCACCCTTTCTCTGTTATAAAGCTGCCTCATAACACGCACTAATTCTAAAGCTTCAGATAAATTACATCCTAATGTATTGAGGATCTTTGCAGTGAATTTATGTAGTGAAAAAATTTGATCCACCCTTTGCAGCAATTCCTGCTCTATTTTGCATTCCCCGGTGTTGCCTCCCAAGCAGTACACACTGTATTAACATACGATCATTGGTACAGGCCCTTTGTAGACAGCAAAGCTGAGAGACTAATGGATGTCTGAAATGTGAATGTTTTTTCATTCCTTGTGATCTTGTTAACATATGAGTATTTAATGGTGGTAGCATTATTTCTGACTTACACCATTACACTGCATTACAGTTGCTATTAATTATGCTTGCTTTTGGGAACAGTTGCATGTTTACAGATTGTTTTATTCATGGCCAGTTCTAATTTACTTTTTGTAAAGACAACTATTGTTTCAGTCAGTTTTTACAGTTCATACAGTGCCATGGGAAATGTACTTATATTTAAATGGGCACAAGACAGAAATTAGAACTGTTGTCAAATTTAGGAAAAGAACTAAGGTTTAGAGGGCCTTGGTAAGAAAATTCTGACTTCAGAACATAGTACTTCATTATTCTTGTAAAGTGAAACACCTTGAATTAAATGTAAGTGAAACACAATCTTAACAATAGCCAGAATTTCAAAGTGGCTTCGACTCTTTCTTCACTCAAGTGTGTACAAATCTGTTCTGAACATCACTAAGAGCTGGGACATCAAAATGCAGGTACATTAAATGGAGCTTGATCAGGAAAATTAGCAGTTACAGAGCTGAAGGGTATTTGGTGGATCCAAGGTGAATATGTTGATATACATCCTTTGTGAAATCCTGGAGTGGTTTCCAGGAGAAATAGGTACATAGTCTCCCACTTTATTTCTTCTGGGAAGTGAAGTACTCTTTCATTATTGATAAGATAGAGAGCTGCCTTTTCTATTCATTGCACTCAGCTCACATTGATAGATGGTATATAAAAATTTCATTTTGGATGGTAGAATTCGAGTACAGTGATACAATGGTGCTTTGTGGATACAATCTATAAATCTTGAAAAAAGAAGGAAAAAATAATGCTTTCTGTCATCATGGATAGCAGATTTAGATCATGAAAGTTACCCACAATACTAAGGAAATGCATTCACCTTACCTCACAAGTATTTTGGTTGACAGGGTCAGGAAATACAGAATTTGCTGAAGTTCATTAGACTTCTTTTGTAAGTATGTTTGTGTACATGGAAAATAGGAGCTAAAATACCTTCCAAAGCACCCTGGAATCTATCCACAGTATTGTGGAGAATCTTTTTGGGAATTTACTGACTAAATTTTTGCATGCAAAATAGATATCCTGATCCTTATTAGCAACTCTGTAGAGTGGAAGATTATTTATCCAGACTGTGGGCCAAATCTGGATTCAACAATGTTCCTTAGGCTAAAATCCTATTATTGTCTTAAGTGATTTCCTTGAAGAGAGAAGAGACAGTGTGCCAAGGCCACAGAATTTCATTTTAATACTTTGATTTCACCAGTCTTGGAAATACTTCTCACAGGAATTTGGCTCTGAAAGGTGGAAATTTCCTGAAAAGTTAATCTTAACTGATTGTTCACTACTTTGAACCAGTATCTCACAAGAATGGTTGTCTTCTGTTTTCAAAGGCCTGTGATATTTCTGTGATGAAACACAAACTCGACAAGGAAACACAAAGCAGTCTGCTGGAACCGCGTTGGAGAGACAACTGAACAAACAGCTGGTTAAAGGATTAAAGCAAAAACAAAGGACTGTTTGAAGGGCTCTCTAAGTTTTAGATAGCAATGGGAACCTTTTGAAACGGGGGCACAGTAGAGCTGCTGTAGAAAGAGAAAAGTTTGGGACCTTTCCCATTTCAGAGATACTGAAACTCTGCAGCACTGTCTGGTGAGTCTTTGGCAATGACAGAAGGCAGTAAAGGATAATAAGTAGATGAACATTACACCTTCATAATTCCAATTCACTTTTAAACAAAAATCTTCAGTCTTTGGAAGGATCCAAAGCGTTTCTCTTTATTAACTGATTGTCATTGTCATGTTCCAGTTAATATTACTTTCCCCTCTTTAGCCCACTTTGCCTCTCCCTTTAAATGAATTACTACTTTTCAGCACAATTAAGTGTTTGAAGCAACCAGGAGATACAGTTTAAGCACAGTAAAAATGTCCAATTGAAAAGGCTAAAGATCAATATCAAAGGTCTAGAAGGTTAGACCAATCCTATCAGCTTCAGGGGAAAGCTGGTGCTAAGCTACCCTCGAAGAAAGAGCTAATGGCCCACAGATGATCTTTGTTCAACCTGGTTTCTCCCGTTTAAAAAGAAATCCTCCCTTTATTGAACACTGTAATTTTCCCATTGCTGAAAATGCAGAAGCTTTAAATTCCAATTTTAGGTGTGCTGAAAGATGGGAAATAGTTTCTTTTAAATACTTTTCTTTATGAAAGAAGACAATACAGGCTGCCTATTGGCCCTCATTATCCCCATCTCGATTTGACTTGCCTACCTGCTCCACTGCACTGGTTCAAGACAATTAATCCTAATATTCAACCCTCCTGGTGTAATTTCTCATCTTGGCAGGTCTCTTTCTATAATGACTAAAGGGGAGTGGCCAAATTCTCAAAACCTCTGGGGTGAGCCGGATACATTTCCGCAAACACAGACAACAATTCGATCCTGATACGTTAATGAAATGTGGTGTTATCAAACCAAAGTGAGTATTTAAAGCTACTGCCCACATAAAACGCACACTACTGGTCATTATATTACAGTAAAGTACAAACAGAGAAGTCTGCTGATATGGAAAAAGGGCATTGTAGGCAACTATTGTTTTATGTTTCAGAGACCGTTGATGTTGAAGAAATATTTGTATTATTTTCCCAATTAAACCACCAAAATCTCTGCATAAAACTCTCAGGTGCTTTAACCAACGTGTTTATCAGTGAACTAGTCACATCTGTCTGTGAAATGGGTGTTGGATAGGGATTATGGTCAAGAATCAGTTCCTAGATAGGAAGATGTTAATCTAGAGTTATCCCACTGGTTGTAAGAGTTAGTCCAGTTTTAGATATTTCAAACCAGACTGAATATAACTGGGATTCTGCTCCTGACATCTACTCCTCTGTCTTGCTTCCTCGCCTGGAGACAGCAGGGACACCAAAAATACCTGACCAAGAGAATAGGGCATTGGCAGCTTTTTTTCCCAAGCCAATGCCATTTAATCGAGTCTTCATTCCCCAAGAGACAAAGGGGTAGCCAGGCAGAGGCAACTGTGGGCTAAAATACTCTCCTCTATAGCTACAGTTCTGCCATTCCAGTCAGTCCAGCAACAGACCCTGGGTGTAAACTGATAATTAGGTGTGATTTCTTTGCTTCTGGAGAAGATTCATTCTAACTTGCATTAGGTAAGATTTAGACCTGAAGTCATACAACAGGTGAGGAAACCAGAAGTTGCACTGGATTTCATAAAGGTTTGGAATCTACATATTTACAGATTTATGTATAACCTTAATATTCTATTTCTTTAGGGTTTTTGTCCTCAAAATACTCAAAGAAAACATAACCAAGGCTGAGGAAATCCAGATTCACCACAACCAGTGATACCTTTTCTGCAGGTAATTCTGTAGCTCCCAGAGCTATTTGAGTGGCTTTGCATGGCAGGGTACAGGGTATTTCTGCTGTTAGGAAGGGAAACTCCCATGATCTTAATCAGAGGCAGCATTCACATTTAACCATGGAAGATCTACAGCACATATCAGTTTCTGAGTCACAACCTCAGTGGCACAATATACGAGTAGTCGTGGTTTTGCAGCATGAATTTACACCAGCTGACAAGCAGGCAAGCCAGAGAGTAAAGCTGCTTTAACTCAAGAGTAAAAAATTATTAGCTTTTTATAACCATTTCTCACGTTGCAGTGGTGTCATGGAAGGATTTTATACTACCATAGTCTTCTGCCTCTTCTTTATGCCAGGGCTTTTTATAACTACCGGTTGAATGGGATTGGTGAATTGATCCATCAAAAGAGAAACGAAACCTAAGATCTCCTCTTTCATGGCTTTCTCAGGCAAATCATTTCCCCAAGTCAAGCCACCACAGGGCTGCACAGACAGACATACCAGCTCAAAGCACAGTAAAGCATGGAATGAAAACAAATAATAGGAAATGTTGGATTGTTAATTTTGGCATCGTGACTGAATAAATGCAAGCTTCATCTGCATACCTTTGGTAAGGTAAAAGGTAAAAGGTAAAAGAGGGGGGAAATAAAAATACACTTCCATATAGTACTTAGAAATACAATCCATATTGGCTTTTTTTAGAAAGTCTTAGAAGGTCAATGTAGTAAATATTTCTGAATTCGATTCACATCTACATTCTCCTCAGATCTAAAATGGATATTTGAAAGTTATAAATATTTCCAGTGAAACCAGCATTTAGGCCAGTAGTAAGCTTATTTCTTAAGGACCTATTTTATTTTTATTTAATTTTGTTTTGTTTTACTTTCCTTATTTTATTCTATTTCCTTTTTCCCCTGTTAATTCAACATAGAAGAGGTAACATGTCAGTCTTTCCAAGATGCTTTCACCTTCTCTGAGCATGCTTCAAAAGACTAGTGGTGTTTTATTAGCTGATATTGATCATAAAGCAAATGGCAATATATTGGCTTGGCCAGGTAAACATAGCCATACCCAGTAAGATGAAACCTACTTTTATTTTAAACTAGAATTAGGGTCTATATAACTACCAGGACTTACTCAAAGGTCATAGGGAGCAACAAAAATCTTTATCAGAAGTTAGGACATGCTATAATAAGTATTTGAGCCAAATCAACTAAAACATATTCTACTGGTTTTTTGGGGATTTTTTTTGGTGTTATCAAAGAGAATAAAACCTCCCTTTCCTTCACACACAATAAATTTAGGGCAACTCAGGAAATTGCCCATTAGAAAATGAATTTAAGTCATATGTGACCAAAGGCAGAGGGAGCTGCTCCTGTTCTGACTGACTTGGCCGTACCAATAACCTGCACAGTGGAATGTTGGCTGCTGTTGGCTGACAGACTTGTGGATCAAGAACTATTTGTTTCAAAAATTCACAAATTATTCCAAGTAATCATTAGGCTGATAAAAGTTGTGATCTGTTCCTTGGAGAATTTGGGAACAGTAAAAATCAGAAAAGTTAATTGAAGGAATTATTTATTGTCCATTATTTGGTAAATTCAGTCACTGAAGCTATGCAAGGCTTTGGAACCTCATATGAACAAATAATTCCTTAAATATATTAGCCTAATAGCCTGATTTCCACATTAACTGCTATGAACTTACCTGGGAAAAGTGAATCTCTGGTGAGTATTTTACAGTGAGAACACTACACTACTGTCTCCATCTGATAGTTATTTTGTACCCTGAGGCATGTGGCTTGATTTAGCCTAGACACTAACTACAAATGTCATTTCCATTCATATGGCCCTAACTCAGTAAAAAAATTAAACATATGCTCAAGACCCTGAGAAGTCAACTTCTCACATGTTGAACATTAAGCACAATCTTACATCGTTCATTAAATTCTGGTCAGAAGGATCAGGATTATCCAAGTGCTTAGAGCTGAGCATGTTTTTATTTGCTTTGCTCAATTAGGACTATAATGATCTCATTCTGTTTTGCAGATTCCAAAGCTCCCTGCTTCAATAACCATTATGGTTTTTTACCCAACAATGCAAACTAGAAATTTTTGAATCCTCTGTTGGTTTAGCTGCAGTAGTTTACTGTCCATCAATTCCTCTGTTGAGGCTGCAGTTTTTATACCACGGGTGAATGGGCAGCAGTACTTCTGGATTACAGAAAGATACTGAACATCCAAGCTCTGATGACCAAGAGCTCTGATTCATAACCATATTGGATTAATCATAGGGCTGCAAAAGGTTACTGCCCCAGCTGTCTGCCTCCCCTTATCTCCAAGGTTACTCTGTTGGAAGTTATCTCTTCAGTCACTGCAGATAAACCCGGCAAAGAATGGGAATTAAACACACCTGGTTGATCCTAAGGATGGGAAAGTGTAAACATGATGGATCCCTCTCAAGTCCTGGAAAAAACTGTATTTCCAAAACCTGTAGGCAACTGCCCAGTTTCAAAGGGAAATGAAGCATCATGGAAGAGCTGGAAAAACAACTCCCACAGCTTAAAACCTTGTGAACTTCAGATCATTTTCTTAAGTTTAAAGACAACATTATTATTCTTTTTGCTTACGTTCCACTCCTACTTTCAGAATAAAAAAAATTTAGCAAGTTATAGATGTTTGTATTACAGAATTATATCTTGAGAACAATATATAGAATAACTATTTCATTTCTCAAAAAATTCAGCTAGCCAGAAAAGATTGCAAATAAATCCTGCCACTAGATTTCTGCTCAAATCTGTTAGTCAATACCACTACCACATATTTTTGTTTCTGCGCTCTGAGGTGTGCACCCTTTGCACTATGAGAATACCACTTCTGCTGTCACTCCGGAGTTTTATCCTCTGCAGAGCTATTCCCAGCCTCTCATGGCTAATTGTGCTTCTCCCTGCTTTGCTCTTGCCTGGAAACATTCGGTGACCTTCCTTTAAGCTTCCACACTGGTGTTAGAAACAACTGGTCAGTGGCAAAGCATCACAGGCTGCGTTGTCTCTGGCTCTGGAGCGACCGCAGCCAGGGGGAGCACACTTGGCTGCCTTGGCCACAGAATCACAGAGAGATCTGTTTTCCTCCCTTAAATGACTGAAAATCAGTAACAATAAGGCTGAAATCAATGGAGCTTTACCGCTGTACACTGTGTTAACACGAGGTGTGAGTCTGCCTTAGGATCTGGATTCTGCAGCGGGGAATGGTGAGCAGGAATGCTCCGATTGCTCTGACTTCACTTGCCAGTTGCTGGTATTAACTCTATATATTTTAAGCAGACACTTGCAGTTTCTCAGATGTCTTCTCTTTCTCATTTATTAGTTGAGTTATATTTTAAGGGTGCTGAGAGATTTACTGTCAATGTATAAGATGTATTCATTTTGGTTAAGGCAAAATCCCTGTGTTAGGATCCAAATGTTGGACACATCTGTTAGCAGGCTAAGGAATGACCCTGTGTTATTATTATTTTTTAAACTTGACAGCTCACACATTTGAAAATTGCAAAAAAGTATGTAGCTTAGCAGCTCTGCCTTCTCTTTGTACTATTTGCTCACATCCGGATCCATTTTTTCCCTTGCCTCAAGCGGGGGAAGGACAACCCTGTATCAGTCGTTCCCTACGCCAGATCACATTAGGGAAACCCCCAACTTTTCATTTCAAATCAGCAGCATCTTTCCTTTGATCCAGAAGACCACAGCTGGGAAGCTGACATGACTCTGCCTCGTGCTCCCCCTGCTCCGAGCCCCTCTAACGAATTCTAGCAGAGTCACCTCTGCTCGGTTTTAGCAGAACCTTTTCCTCCTGTCACTGACAGAGCAGCAGAATTAATCACACTCAGCCCAACTAACGTTAACAATCTGTCAAAGTGGCCAGCGAAATGCTTCATCTACTGTAACTAGAAAATTCACCTGAAGACCTGCTGATTTGTCCTGGCACTTCTGCCTGTAGGACAAAACAGAAACCACCTTTTTTCTCCTTGTTCTCTTTTCACTATTTGCCACCTCCTCTTTTGTTGCCTTTTCTTTTTTTATTAGTTTAATTTGCTTGTCTTGGTTTTATTTTATTCCTTTACAGTAGTTCAAAATTCACTGTGTGAAAACTATTCTGCTTAAAGAAATGCTCATGCAGTGTTCTCTCTTTGATGGCATGTGGGCCTTTACTGTTGACACCAAGCCAGGAGTTGTTGGAAGTTTTTGCAATAATGTCCATAACTCAACACAGTGACTTTGTGATGCTTGTGCCCTGCTGGACTTTGAAACATTTTTGACTTCTAGCTATTTACCTTCAAAGAAGTAGCTGAGGCTGTGGGTAAACTCTCCCTCACGGGTGGATCTGCCCTACACAAGCAACTGGAAGGGAAGTCCCTGTTCCCTGTCTAGGACAATGCCGTAAATCACGGGCTTCACCTTGTAAGAGTGACTCTTACAGCAAAACATCTGGGTTGCTCCAGAAAGTGATTTTTAATGTTGTCTCTCCAAAACGATCTTACTAAGACATTTTTTATGTATCATACAAATGGAGTCTAATGACCCTTGCAGTGAACATTTTGTCATCTACTCCTGAGTAAAAATGGGGTAAAACCCAGTAAAAATCAGAAGGGCAGATTTTCCAATCTTTTTTTACAAATACATAAATAGTAATTAAAATACGATTAATTATATGAATACTCAAACATGTTGTGTCAGGTTTTCTGCTTCGAAACCGATGAGAGATAGAATTTGCTCAAACAATCCACATGTCCCCAGCCAGTCACCAAGGCTGCTGGAACCTCCAGGGCAGCTTAATGAATCCCAGTGTTTGCTTTCCTGCAGTGGATTCCCTAGCACTACTCTGTTTTAATGGAAAAGGCCCGTCTTCACATTAGGACACAAATATGATCCAGAAGACCAGAATGTGTAAGAAATTACTAAATTGAGTAGCCACTGCATTTTAGTTTTCATTCTCTTTGGCTTAGTTTGTTTTTTCTCCCACATTCTTTTTTTTGTGTGTTGTTTTTTCTTCTTTTCTTTGTAGTAATAGATCCATGAAATGGATCTCCAGATGCCAAGCTGGATTCTAGGGTCCTCATGCAAGACCACCGGACGTGAAGGAAATGGGGAGCCTGAAATCCATCCCTGAACCAGCAACTTCGAAAACCAGATCAGTTCCATGATTTTAAAGGTCCTCTAATTCTTTCAAAATATTAACCAGGATTTACCATTCTATGGACAATCTAAAGAAAATGACTGGGGTTTTTCTGGTCTAGTTGTAGCTCCCAAAAAAAGAAAACCAAAACTTTTAAAAAAATTTCCCATCTCTCAATGCTTTTAGACCAAATGATTTAAGGACACCAGGGGGAAAATTCCAAGATGTATATGGTGTTACCTGGCTCATGAAGTTGGGCAGAATCACAACAACGGATCATTCAATTATGGCAGGAAAATTACAGAACAACTATTTTATTGTTCTTTTTAGCAGAGCCAAAGTGCAACATATTATTGGCTAGCAGCATCAAGTGGCAAACTGTTAATGCATGTAAGGCCCTTGTTCAACAACACCCATAAACATATTTCCCACATCTGTATCTAAATATCTGTTTGACTTCAATAGGTTTTAAGCATGTGCTCAGAATTAACCTCTGTGCTTTTCCTGACGTGGGGCTCTGTGTAGGTAAAATATCTATTGTAACATCCCAGTGAGGTTCAAAATCCAGGTCTTTCCAAACTCCAGGTACTATTCAATACGTAAGACTAGAGGTAAGGAGGTAGAGATGCATTGTCAGACCCAAGATTTTGAAGTTGTTGTTGGTGGTTTTCTTGTGCTTTACAGAATTCCAAATGTTTAGAATGAAAAGCCCTCGTGCAATTTTTTAACATCTCAAGTAATCCACCCTAAATAAAGTACTTGTGCCTTCTGGCACCTCTCAAATAGCAGCGTTTGAACCGCTAGTGTTCATCCAAACGAAATGATTCTGAGTCTGTGACTTCCCTGGAAGTCCGAGGTGTGACACTGGAGAGCAGACAGACTGGGACACCCAGAGGGGAAACACTTCTGAGGAAGACCTTGGGTCTGTAGAGAGACAAAGAACTTCTCTCTTACATCACAGAGAGTTCTAAGATTCACTTTTATCTAAGCTTTGTCTTCAAAGGTCTGTCCCATTAAAAGAAAAAGTTAAACTTAAGCTGGCACTAATTTCTCTACTAATTTATCAGAAGAAAATGAATAATCAGTGCTGCAAAAAACATTTTCAGTCTTTGCTTACTCCCAGAAAAATGATGTGCAGCTTGAACCACGAGAAACTAGTCCCTCTTATTTGTGTGGTTTTGCTTTCTGCTATGCTCTTAAAAGTAAGCAACTCATTACTACAACACAGAAAAGCAAATTAAAATATCCATTTCCTATTGGAAATTGTCCACCTTAAAATGAAAACCGAACCATGCCTTTCTTCTCCAATAAAATACTACACCATTGCAACTGGAACTAATTTGGTGGTAGCCTCAGAAATGAAGCAAAAGGTTCAGCTGCAAGGAGGGAAGAGTGTCCACAGGCAGGTCAAAGCTGTGGCAACACTGCAAGGCAATCCAGGCGGGGCTTGCACAGCTCTGGCTGCACAGGGTGGGCCTTTAGCTCTCCAGGCTGTCAATCTGCCACTGCTCGCACACACTAAATCTACTCTGGTATTTAAAGAAGTGGCATTATTGATCCTTTTCACTTTTTTTTTTTTTCCTCCATTCCAAGGCCACTACAGGCCACTGAAAAAGAAAAAGAGACACACATACACAGACAGACAGCAAAACTCAGGCAGCACTTTAGTTCTAAGTAACAAGCACCAAAACTGCTGACCTTGCTGCAATTTTTTAAATCAGGGGATGGTAATATACAGCCCAGATAACACTATATTTTCTTTATTACCCTGAACTGTACTTAATTGATATAACTCTGTGGGAGGATTAGCTTTTATACAAATACCCACACTCTGTTGTATGGCCATTCCCTAAGGAGAGCGCTGCTCATATATTTCTCTTAATGTGGCTTTGCAAATTGGTCATTGCACAGTCATATGCTCAGCAACACTACTTAGATGTTTAGCATTCATTGATTATTTTTTTTAATGCTGAAATCACTGGAGTGACTGATGGCTGCTTAGATTTATAATTCTTAACCACTAACTACCAACATCTTTGACTCAATTATAATTATCAGAAAAATTTTGTTAATTTTTATATATATATATATATATATACATCTTTTCAGTTGTGACGTGTAGATGAAAAAACACATATGATGAATTAAGACAGGATAACCTGATCCTTAATTTAGCTGCTTTCTGGGGTGAGTGGAGGAGGAACTTAATGGAAACTCCAAGGCCTTTGTTTCCTTTGGGTAAGGGGATTCACACACTACCTAAGTGTTAGCACATTTAGCAGCTTCAAGGCTACTTTTATCCTGAAAGGAAAGCCAGAGACATATCTGCTCTGCTGCATGAATTTGCATCAAGATTTCAAACTATGTGAGGAAGATATTAAGGAATATACTGTGAACATAAATTCTGTAAGACGGTAGAAAACACAATGGATCTAGTAAAAAGTACCATAGTCTCTTAATGCTTTGGTGTGTCAGAAGGGAAAATGAGACCCCATAGGTCAGTTTGGAAATCTGTGGATTGACCAGTATCCTGCTCTGCCTCCTAAACCTAAGGATAAAATTATTTCTATGTAATGGGGAAGAAACAGTGCTGCTCAACAGCATTCAACTAACCTGCAGTGGTCTGCATACTGAGAGAGAGATTACTCACCTGGAAATTTGGCCTGTCTCCTGACAACAAAACTTGATTTAACTGTCAGCACCAGGGAATCACATCGATTTTGGACGGTGAATCGTATATGCCTACACGGAGCTCAGAATTGCAGGCGTACAAATGTTACCACTCTATTAGTGATTTTCTTGGAAGTACTGAAGTCTTCCTCACACCCCTAAGGCAGAGGATTGGATTTTCAGGTTGATTTTGAAAGACCAAAACATACTTTCCTAGTCCTCAGAGCTACAGGGGTAACTGAAAATATCAGATCTGAAACTGAACTGAAAACATCGATCAAGTTTAAATGTAAGACTCAGAATCCACAGGGCAGAAAAGCCCCATGACTATGACATCTGTTAATTTTTATAGCCTACTTTCTGAAGAGAAAATGTATGTGATCAGAAGGTGTTTATGCTGGGGAAAAGGAAGGACGTACTTGACAAAAATAAGATGCTCTAACAAGCCTTGTGAAAACAGCTGGCTGTGTAGAAGTGGCTGTGTCTGTTCCATCAGCGGCCAGAGGGAAAAGCACAAGCATGGGGACACACAGGATTAGGCACAAGAGCATCCACCAAAGAAGCTGCAGCTACAGGAAAATCTGGAAAATCTGGATAATCTGGCAGTAAATTATGAAAAAAAACCAAATCATGAAGGAACTAAGTGTTTCTTTTGTGCCAGAACTTACGAAACTAATTGCTTGAAAAAGGACTCATGATTTCAAAGCCAACCCATATTTTTTTAAAAGTTTACAATTAGCAGTGAGACCTAAAGCAATTTGCAAATATCAGGCTGAACAGTACTGCTCCAGTGCAAGCAAAAGTTGCAGAATCAGAGCACTAAACCCTTTGATGACACTGAAAAATTACTCCTGATGAAGTGACCTAGAGCATCTCTGCACATGGAAGTACAACAGGCCAGGGTGAGGAACAAAACAACACGGGAATCAAAGCAGCAAGAGAAGCCTAGGAAAACACTTCTGTGCATAATCAGAGAGATTTTGCTGCTAGAGAAACTTCAACACATCTAATTGATACTGAATCCATGAGGTTTAAACACAGTGCATGCAAATTAAGACATCTATATTCCATCAAACTCATCCAGAAGAATTCATGTGTACCAGAGTCTCATTTGTCTGCAAGGAATGTGCAGACATGAAATCTGGCCTGTCTGCAGATTACGTTCTCAGACACATGGTCAGGATCTCATTTCTGGTTTTCATAATCCTGTGTGTGCATATTTACTTATTGGTCTCTGGATAGATCACAGATTGGATCCCTTCCTCTGCTCCAGAAGCTACACCTGCATCTGCTGGCGAGAGGCTGCCTCACGTGTAGTTCACCTGTCTCATGCAGGTCTCTCTGAAGCTGAGGAACCAGCAGCTGTTGCTGTGGACATCCTGATTTCTCCTTGAGTTCTTAGAACCTGACTGAGGACCCCTGACAGCCATGGCTAACCTCCAGCATGTTCTGCCTGCCATGGTCTCCCTGCTGAGCTGCAGGCAGCTAAAACATGTCAGGAAAGATGGAAGATTCCTCTAATATGTACCCGTGTTCCCCACCCCTGGAAGTGTCCCAGGCTAGGTTGGATGGGGCATGGGACAACCTGGTCTAGTGGAAGGTATCCCTGCTCTTGACAGGTGGGTTTTGGAACTGGATGATCTTTAAGGTCCCCTCCAACCCAGTCTATGATTCTATTATTCTGTACTGTTGGGTAGTCCTGTAGCCTGGCACATGAACCTGCACAGTTTCCATGCAAGAACCCTGTTTTGTTGACTGAAATCTCTTAATCGCAGGAGGGTCATGAGCCATTTTACACCACCTGCAGAACCAGTCTGAAGCCAGGCTGGTTGCTCCCTGGACATTGCTGAGAACATGACTGAATACATCATGTTCCTCAATTTTAAATGGTTTTCTTATCACAAAATATTTTTAGCTGAGAAAGAGATTAGAGTTCAATCCTCAACCCATTTCTCTTACCAAAAAATATCAGTAAAAGTGGCAAATACAGCAAAAAAACCCCCAAAACCTCCAATTAAATTAAGACAATACCAAGCATCTGTGTGGTTTTCTTGTCTCACTTCAGCAAATCTGAAGAAGAGTCATTGCCTGCGAGATACACCAGAAGTCTTTTGTTGATATCATAGTGCTGACAAGTGTAATAGTGACAGCAACATCATGTGAAATTATAACAGGAATCTTCCTTTCAGCAGTAGGTCTTGATAAATTGGACATACTGATTCCTGCTATTAGTTGCAAGGTAGTGTGGCATCTCTCCTTTTTTCCTTAACAGGCGCTAATTATTGAGCATCAAATAGCGTAAAATATAACAGCTGTGCATACTGTCAGTGCTATATGGGCTGCTGAAGGTGTCTGTGTGTGCATATGCCAACGTGTGAGCAACTGACAGTGGGTGGTTTTGCTGTTTGCTTTATAAATGCATCTGAATAAACTGGATTATTTTTCAGGGCAGTGGAAATTCAACTGGTTTACAGCTGAGTTAACAAGGAGAAGCTGGTTTCTAGAATGCTTGTGATGACTTTGCTGCAGCGCTGGAGGAACAAGAGTGTTTCAGACTGCTGGGCATGGCTGGGAAGCAGCTGAGGAACATGAAAGTTCCTGAAGAATAATGAGATTTTGTCCTACCCTGAATGCCCATCTCACAAATCCCAACTAAATTATTAACATGTTTTCAGGAATAGCAAATAGCAAGTTCCAGCATTTGAAAAGCAGAAGAAAAGAAGAGGGGGAAAAAATATCAAGAGAAACCAAAATCTTGATCTACTATTTTAAGCTTTTATAGGCAAGTGTGCCAAATAGTGGGAACAGTTCAAATAGCAGGTGAAAGTTTGCTGCCAAAAGCTTTCAGTCCAAAGAAACTTTTTCCTTTGTGAGATGATTTAAACTGTAAACCATAAATACCCTGGTACCTCCCTGACCAAGATAACAACCTCGGGGAAAAAAAAAAGGAAAAAAAAAAGAAACCCCTAAAAATATTACTGTGACCTGTTTTATGGTAAGGTCAGGCTCTTAATCAGTTTCAGGGTATAGCTCTTGAAACGAGAATGAAAGACTTTCTCCCTGAATAGTTTGCTCTCCTCAGGTTATAGTGAAACAAAATATGTAAAGTTTTTTGCTTCTGAGTGTTAGAGCTGCTCTTTTAACTTTCCTTTTAAGTTGGAAAAATGCAGTGAATAGAATCATTCTTTTCAACTCAAAACTTCTTCATGAAGGGTAGAGTCTTTTTTTTGTGGTTGCACTGGTACTAACACACCAGCTTCAGATGACCTTTACAAGTATCACATGGAGGCTTTATCCTGATTAAAATGGTTTTCTACACAGAAGGGGAAGGCCTGTGACACTACTCCGAACAAAACCTCTGCAGGACAAGGTGTAAAAGGATAAAATATATTGCTTCCTCTAAGAGGAATGGAAAAAAGGACTGAGAGATTCTGAATAAGAGAGAGACATGAAAACCTGTGTTTCATTTTGATTAATTCTGCACAGTTCTTCTTTAAGCAAATGACTAATGTGGCCTCTGACCCAACAGGAGAATTCTTTTAGCTCCATCCTTCAGGAAACCCAAAGAAACAGTGCTAGGGTTACACCTAATGCTGACCTACCTCATCCATCTGCTTTCAGTGAGCAAATGTCAAGTTCATATTCTTCTCCCATCGATGAAGGGGTGGGGAAGGGAAGAGAGAGAGGATAAAATTGCGGTAACTTAATACTGGCATCAAGATTTATTTACTGTTGATCACAGCTGGTGGACTTTTTGTATCTTGCATATGTGCAAGGCTGCCTGGGTCAAGGTGCATATGCCAACGAGAGAAAAGCAGGGATAAAGTGCAGGAGAGGGGAAGGCCTGAGGATGTAGCGAACCAACAAGGAATGAGAGGCTCCAGAGTAAATTTATAGTTATGTGATCTGAGCCCAGAGGGAGGCCTCGGCAACAATGCTCCCTGACCGTGAAAACGTGCCGGCTGCTGATGGGTGTTAATGGTAAAGGGGGGTTATGGAGTCAGGCACTGGGGGTGGAAGTGCTGGGGGAGTGGACATTTGGGAAGTGAGACGCTAGAGGGGTAAATGAATCCAAAGAATGGAGGTGGTGATGTCATGCTCACAACTGTGTGTGTGCCCCGCTTCCGCCATCACGTTCCGACATGCATGGATAAAAAAATTCAGGAAAGACAAAAATAAAAAATTCAGGAGAAAGGAAAAGAAGGATGCAGGGAATATGATGAGGTGCTCAACTGGCATTTTGTGCTGTTAACGTGCATGGCATTTCAAGAACTGTACTTTGCATTTTCCTTTTAATTGTTCTGCCCTTTTGCTCCCCGTGCACAGCGTGTGCCATAGCACTCTGCCTCTCCGAGGGCAGCCAGGAGAGGCCATGGATGTGCTCACGTGCACTTTGGGTTCACAAGTCTCCCATTTTCAATTAGCAGATGAATAAAGGATGTAGGACAGGGGGTTATTTTTGATTGCATGTTTTCAATTAAAATATTTTCTTTCTCTCTCTTCCTTCTCCCCCCACCCCCTAATAAGTCTCCCCTCTCCTGAACCCACACTCAGACCATTACAGAGTCCTTCCAGCTGCAGTGTTTGCAGTTAATACCTGCTGGACTTGGTGGAACAATCGCGCCACAGGCATTTATAGCTCTGATGGTCACCAGCAACTGGGACAAGGATTCAAGGACACTGGAATACCAAACCCATTAGCCTGTGGCAGCTGCTGCTCAAGGAGAGCCAGTTACTCACCATAATGAGATCACAAAACACCAGCTTTCCTTTGATTGTGACTTCCAGCCCAATCAGCAAAGAAAGAAAACTGCTCTCCTTGAGTAGTCTGGAACCTGTTCTTCCCTTTTGAGCTGGAGTAATGGTCTAACTCAGGATCCACTGAATCAGGCCCAAGCTAACTTAGTTAAAATGCAGGTAAAAGTGACTTCTAAGTAGGGAAGTTTCTTTTAACCAATTTCAATGTGGTTTTTTTTTCTCGTTTACTAAAACGTCATTAAATCTCATTCTTTTTCAATGAATATCTGATAAACCATTTTAAATGAGTCTCAGCTGAACCTGCATTAGATCAGTATGGGAAAAAACCAAATATGCTACAGCTAAAAAAGCATTTTTTTCTGGAACATATTCAAACAGATTTTCTGAAAAATAAACACAGTAGAAGGCTATTGAAACACAAGAATCAGTTAATGCAGAATATCTTCTAACTTTCAAAGTTCTGAGACTTCCCAGATTTCTAGGTACAAGACCATATATCATTCTTCCCACCTGTACTGTGCTACTGTTTGTTGCACATAAATATTCCTGGAAAATGTTGGATGCACAGACCTAGTTTGTATTTGTGTATAAAGAAGATGTTGTACAAAGTCAGTGACAACTTTCAGATTTAATCTGTAAACCACTAATTAAATATTGAATTGATTGTAACATATTCACTGTAGAATTTTTAAGGGAAGATCATATGACCTTGTTCTTGATATAATACACTGGTTAAAAATGAAAATAATTTAAAAATTTGTAAGCCACACCAATCTGCACTATGCTGAGTACACTTCTTTCTGCCACAAGCTGCCAGAGAATATCCCCTTTAAAGATAAAGCACATGGTAACCCCTAAAAGAGTCACCTAGAATAAATGTTGCTGGTATTTTATCCATACAATGGCACTCTTTTTCCTCTTTTTTTTTTTTTTTCCCCTAAGAAGCACACTGGTCAAACATACCAAGTGCCTCTTGTTAGAAGTTATCACTTCAGAAAGGAATTTGCAATCTGTAGCACTGCAGCCCTTGGATGGGATCGTGAGTTCCTAACCTCCCCGGGTCTGGCCTTTGAGCAGAACTTGAGAGAAGGAGGGGGGGGAAATGAGAGAGAGAATGAGAGAGAGAGCAAAAGGATGAAGAAGAAAAGCAAAATAAATCAAAAGCAGCTTTCTTGGTAACACCAGCATCTCAAAGGCCAAGTGTAAAAGGACCAGGGCTCTAATGATATCAATTAGGCTCAACCCTCTATGTCATTTTAGATATATTGTACCCGCTGAGTATACTTAAGTCCATATGTATAAGGTCATTTACTGGGTCCAGAACATAACAAATTATCAGCAAAGGGTTTGGGTAGTTTTTTCCTTTTCTCCCTAACACTTTCCACTTTCTGAAATAAATTACAGCTCATAATGGTTTCATGTTGAGAACTAATTTTACTTAATTTTTTTTTCCTGCTATACCAGGGGAAATGATTATTATATCATTGCGTATGTTCATTGCACAATGAAATAAAAAAAATGCTTGTTAGATTTTCTTGGATATCTTTCCTCAGCTAAGACAGGTGACTTCTTTTTGAGATGTCATGGTATAATTGGTATCAAAGGTGCCAAAGAGATAGTCTCTACAAGACATTATCTGCCTTGGCTAATCTTTTCCAGAGTCCCTCATTACACTGTGGGTTTCTTCGCAGCACCATAATTCCATATTCATTCTGAAGGGAAATAGTAAACTGCTAAGAAAAGCAGAGCAAGAGTCTTCAATATTGTCTGTTTGAATCTCTTGGCAGGCCTTCAGAAACATGTCATCTTGTTCTATCAGCAGCGTCTCAGGATGTGGTGACCACCTAAAGGCACACTTGAAGGCTGACAATAAACTTGTGCTACTCCCTACATTTCCTATAACAACAGGCTTCATGCTGGATTTGCCGTCATTTTTCAGTCCCTTGGAGAGGAACTATGCCAATTTGGGCAAACACAGCGGAATCTTGTTACATAAATTGAGTCAGTTCAGACTGTAGCTCAACTGTGCTTTTCATGATTAGGCAGAAACGTTGTTTTTACTGAGGATACACAATTATTGCATATTATGTCGAATGGCAACACCATTTCCACTGGAATTATTAGAGGGAGGTTGGTTGATCTTGTGCAAGGTGGGATACCTGAAGCTGTGCCAGACACAGGTCTCGCAGAGCAGTGTTTGTCATGGCCCCTGGGTAATACATGGTATTATTTCCATAGGGGTTACGTGTGTCTCCTGCTCTCACCAGACATCCTGTGGGCACCCCCTTTGCCAATTAGCACCGATGAGATCAATGAAGGATTGATCGGTCAGGATAGGAAAATCAATAGTGTGGTGGTCAGGGCACTCACCTCAGCTGTGGGAAACCCAGGCTCAAGACCCTGCTCTAATGAATGCTCAATTATTTATGCAAAGTAGAGAGGTCTGGCAGAACAGATTGAGGAAGTCTATCCCAAAAACTACCCACTTGGGGTCAGAACAGTCCCCAGGGATGGAGAAGGCTGTTAAACTGAAGCCCCTGGCTGAACCAGGAAGTCCCCCCTGGAACACAGAGCTCTTTTTTTTTGCGGTAAAGCGGCGAGTTTCCAACCCAAGTTTCAGATGAGGCAAATGAGAATTTCAAACAGCTCTGCATGCAAATCTGTCGTACTGATCCCCACTCAGCCATGGCTATACCAGAGCTCCTGGGTTCTGCTGAAACAGAAAACTAAGGTTCGTTCAGGCCCTGGCTATGTTCATATGTAGCCAGTGACAACCAGGTGGCCAAGGGACTCTTGGTTACAAGTCTTACCATAAAACTCAGCTGTTATGAACTTTTTTATCACCATCTCTTGTCATTAAATCTTGCTTTCAACTCCCAGCTTTTTTCCATCTCCTTGATAAATGCTATGGAACCTAGAATTTATGTTTATTCCCACTCTCCCTCCTTTGGTTCTCTTCTTCATTGAGGACCTGCATGTCTGCTACATATTTATTAAAGAGCAAAAGAAATATTCTGTTTACCTTCCTCTATATTTATTACAGTTTATATGTTAGAAGTAAAAGGAATATACAGAAAGAAAGAAAGAAATCAGCCTTCAGACTGGTTCTTTAAAACACAAAGTTTCAAAAATTCATCCTTTTTTTCATCCTGAGGATTTCCCTTTGTATCCCTGTTATATGGTGATGGCATCCCTTTTGTGCCTCATGTCTACCTATCCTGTGAAGAGCTTAGGTTGGAGACTGGTCCATCCCTGCACCTCTTCCTTGGACAGCACAGGGAGTACCAGACTCTGGGCCCTTCAAGTGCTTCTGTGCTGAAGTAGAAGCACTCATCTTATTCCTCTCATTCCCCCCAGTACAAAGGGATGCTTGCCTGTCATGCCTGCATCACCCCAGATGTATGGCTTGCCATAATTTCATTCCTCCTACTGCAGGGAATTCAACAAGGTCTCAAACTGGGAAGTTTCATCCCCTTAAACCTCCTGAACACAAGGGCTATTCAGCTCTTGGAAAATCCAAGCTATGCTCTGCAAAACCATCTGACCTCAGTCAATCTGGAAAGGTGCCTGGTGGCTCTGCAGTTAGATCCTTCAGGGCAGTTCCTGAGGTTTGATGGAAAAAGGGGTGGAATTTAGGCAAGGTAGAAGGACTCTTACTCCTTGTAAGCAGAGGTGTAAGTAGAGGGCAGGAAGTGGGCCTTGACTGGCAACTCTAAAAGATAAATCTTTACCAACCTGAGTGAACAATTAACTGCACTAACTGTGGAAAACAACAGCAATGGAAGCACACTTAACTGTGGTTTTTCCAAGATCCTGCTTCAATATATGCCCCCCATCTTGGAAAGGCACTTCCTCCACCAATGTACATGGAAGAAAATGAAACCTCGTGTCTATCACTCAAAGACCAATTTCTGTTCCTTTGCTCCTACTCCACATCTCCAGCCTGTATGAATATTATTCCTCTACTTCTATTTCCACTAATTGAATCTGAATCCTAAAAAAATTATATGAAAGCCAAGTAGTGAAGGGTCTCCACAAGCCTTTTAATTTTTTTTGTTATTTTTAAAAAGCTTTAAACTGAAAAAACAATCTGATAAATTAATTCTCAGGTGTGAGCATAAAATAAGATGTCCTTTAGGAGCTGGGAATTAGCCCAAGAGCATCAGAGATACAGTGGCAAAGGGCATGCTTTAAGAATACCAAAAAAGATTTTGTAACAAATTAAGCTGGGGATGAAGCTGTGCCTGATGTTACAGGCCATTATTATGCACAGTTATGAAACACTGGTATGCATTAATAATAAAGATCAGTGTCGCCTTCTAGGGAAAAATTGAGCATTCTTTTAATTAACTTAAATTTTTCATCAAATTGATTGAAAAGCTCTCATCCTTTTTTACTTTCATGTAGCCTTACATTTTATGCCGTAGGCTGAAAGCAGTTTTATCTCAAATACTTGGTGTTTTTGAAAGAGTCCATGTGTTTTGAGTTAAAAAAGAAAAAAAAGAAAAAAAAATCACAGCAACAACCTAGAAGCAAGCTGGGGCATGAAATGAGAAAAAATTGGTAGTAGCTTTCAAGTAAATCACTTTTAAAACTTTGGTGTTTATCTTTGAGGGAGAGAAAGGAAATGTCTTTTCCCTGGCAGGGTGGCAGGGCTTTGGAGGGGCAGGACCCGAGCACACGGCATCCAGCTGGAACTGGGGAGACCCCTGAGCTCTTCTCCATCACTACTGGCACCTGCTTGCTTTGGTCTCTTCTCTGAGGGGAAGTGCTGAAAGCCTCCAGCTCTGTTCATGTAACATGAGGGTATGAGCCCTTCCCAGAGGATCTGGGTGGGATACTGCTGGATCCATTTTAGGGTATTGTTTGGAGCACTTGTCCACACACTTGCATGGTCACAGCAGTTTCTCTGTTGCCATCGCACTCCCCTGCAGCGATGCAGGGGCAGAACTTAATGCAAAGAATTTGGGCTTTCTCTAACTGGAAATTTTCAGTCTATTTCCTGCATGGAAATCTAATTCCCAGGAGAGCATGTACAAAAAATATACTTCACATACACTGCTCCACTCGCTGATATTCCTGCAGAGCAAGGTCTGGAGGTGCCACTGGTCCACTACTCCCAGTTGATGTGGGGAAGCAAATCCCCCAGAGCAAGGGGATCTATAGCTACTTGTTCAAGGAGGCAGAAGCATCCATTGCACCATCCCAGCTGTGCTGGGGTGCTCCTTGGGACATGTCTACAGCACAAACACCCACAGACTCCCTCTGGGCTGGATGGGAGCTCAGATTCAGAGGGTTTGGCCCAGAAACCATGCAGCTACAACAGGGTAAGGCCACTCCAAAGTCCAGCTGTGAGGCAGTCAGAGCACATGCCTGTAGATACATGAAGTGAGAGACCTGAGTATATACTTTTAGATCTGGGTTGTTTTTTTTTTTGCACTTTAGGATGAATGCTTGAAGGGAAGCAAACAGCTCACAGGTTGGTATTTGCATTACATAGCTCAGTATCTAAACCAGATCAATGAAAGATTTTCATTAAGATCAGCATCAAACCTTTTGGATCCTGAAAGAACTGAGGGGAAAACAGGAAGGAGTGAAGGGGAAAGGGGAGATGAATGGATAGAATAAAATATTTTCCTTATTCACCACCCAAATATATTAATCTTCACAGCTTATATTTCCTGTGCATCTACACCAGCACAGTCCCTTCCTCCCCGTTACCTATTAACATTCTACAGTGACTGAACAGAAACATTTGGTATTTTAAAACATGGCTTACAGTCATAAAAGCTGACCACGTGAGAGCTGACAGGATCAGCACGGCACAGGAGCTATCGGCCAGGGTACTTGTATGGGAAATTACTTTTTTACTGGAAACCTCCATGGAACAGCTGTGTGCGTCAGGCTGATTCTGCAGCTGACATTTCTATCTGAGCTGGAATGAACCAATATCCCATGCTGGTGGGAAAGGCCACAGGAGATGCTGGATCCAATTCTCCTCTCCTTTTTTACGGGTGTAAAACAGGCGCTTAACAAGATTTCATAGCTATAATGCTGGGCTGAGGATCAAGCCAATTCTTCTGGTGGAGATGAGAAAATCAAAATCCTGCAAACAATTCTGACTACAGTATTTCATTAAACTTTTCATAAAGGTAGAGATATGAGAGGAGTTCCAACCTCATTTGTAATCAGCAGCAATGTTCTCATTGACTCCAATAGGGCCAGGAATTGCACCTATTAAATATATTATTCTCACAAAATTCTAATTGAAGCAATTACATCCTCCCATCCTAAATCCCACCTGGATTTTCAGCTGGATATTGTATTCTTCAATTTCTGGCCTCATACCCTTGTCTAGTGTTTCCGTGCACCATTAAACAACTGCTGCATTTCATATCTGAAGCAGGTGCAATTACGTATCAGGTTTTTACGTGTGAAAAGTACTTTAGGATATTCTAGGGTGAAAGGTACAATATGACTATGAGATATTGAGCCTTTCTCACAGTTAAATCCACTTTACGGCTCCACACATTTCTAAAGAAGTGTAACTTAGAATTCAGCATACTCTCTTCAGTGTAAAAGAAACTATAGGAAAATAATTTTGATTAAAACACATACAGTGCAAAAATACTTATGTGGCCATTTAAAGCAAAATTTTCAAGCTGCTTTTAAAAAGTCTTTTGTTGCCATGTTTGCAGTTGCTAATAAACAGCTCCTAATCTATATTTTTATCCAGGCCCATTCCCTTCTTACTTTGCCATTCTTTTAATGTGTACAGCACCTTATCCAGCAGTACCCAAGATTAAAGTTCCTCTCATTGACATGGAATGAAGGCAAATTATACCGTTTGCAGGAGAAGAGATAATAAAGGAGGAGTCTATAGAAATACTTTGATGAATTATATAGTGGCAATTTTCTGACATTAGTAATGTAGGGCAGAAGACAATGTTTCTGATATATAGATGTAAATTCATCATCCAGACTGCATTAAAGAAAACTACATAAGATTCCTTGATTTTTGGATTGCTTACAAGAGCAATCAGGAAAATGTTACAGTCTCTTCCAAGGAAGCTCCCTTAGTGCAAAAGGTGAAGAATTACATAGATGAAATAGGTACCCTTTTGTGCTAACCATCATAAAAACAGAGCCAAAAGACTTGTAGCAGTCTGCACCTACATGTGGAGGGAAGGGCTTTGTACTGTAAGCTGAATAACTCACCACAGCTGGAAAAATCAGTTCTTTATTTTAGATATAAATATATGTGCACACAAAGAGATAGATATATAGGTATTTTATAAATGTATATACATATGGATTGTTCTGCTTTTTTCTTAAATAAGAGAATTTCCAATTCTCTGTTTCTAAAATAATGTATGAAAGACCAGCTGGTGGAGAAGGGCAGAAGGACACGATATAGATTGCACACAGTAAATCCTAGGAAAGGCATCACGGCAGTAACTCACAAATTTTGTTTACCAGTTTCCTCCTACTGAAGTATTTGAAGTGCTTCATTAGTTCAGAAAATATTTTTTAACAGGATAAACTACTTGTGATAAAATGAACTGTTTTCAACTCAAAATTTAGGAAAACAAGGTATATTGTAGCTTCACTACTTTGTACCAGGAACCTGGTGCTCTTTTAATTTTTCGTAGTTAGAATCACAGAGAGGAAAATTCTGAAAAGCAGTACTTTGGGGGAACTGTCTTAGATGTTGAGTGTTCAGATTTTTGTTACTGAACATTTCTATCAGACGGATGCAAGGATGGAAAAGTGTAGAGAAAAAGGAAAGAAGTAGGAATGAGAGCATATGCTATAAAAGTTAATAAATCAGTTTATCGATGGCATAAAATGAATGGCTACAAAAAGCACTGAGGGTTCAGAGCCGCTTGAAACTCCCATCAGATACCAGAACTTCATCAAAGCTGGTGGCAAAGCCTGTCTGAACCCTTGGCACCTCTGCCAGGTCGGAGCCCCTTCAGCACCTCAGTGACAAGCAGGGTGGGATGATGCCGGTTTATTTTTCCCTCAGACTTTGTCTCCACATGCACAAGGTTCTCCTAAGCAAATCCATGATCTGGTCCCAGCACCACAGCTTCTGCAGCTTTTAAAAACAACAGCACATGATTTTTCATAGACCAAAGATTTCAGCTCTGTCTGACCCCTCAGTCCTCATTCTCAGCACACCATGTTCTGGGTGCAGTGTAAACATGGAGCTCAGTGTCACATCCTGATCTGCATGCCCAGTGGGGTGCACATGCACTTTCTGCAGTGCAGGGAACAGTCCCAAAGCACACAGGATTTTATCCTTATTTATTTTTACTCTTTTCACTTCTTTTTCCCCTCCTCCCACACCGGTTTTGGCCATTACAGAAAATAATGGGTTCATGGGTGGATTCAAGACGTCAGAGAGAGAGAACAAGCACTGCTGTTCACTTTGTAGTAAGGCAGGGAACAGTATTAAAGAAGTAGAAATCAAGGAGTGGGGCTACAGCAGCAGCAGTAGCTCATCCACAGCAATAACAACGCGCAAAGGCAAGCCATGGCAACTGAAGGAAGGCTGGAATCTCGCATGCCCATGGTCTTGTTCTTATTATTACAACACAGCGTGACTAAAAATATCAAACCAAACAAAAGAAATTCCTGCAGGCAAGGGGTAAGAGAGGAGGCCGACCACTGCTGGAAATGGAACTTATTGTTCACCTAAGTAGTGCAGCGGGGAACAGAAATCACAGAAGCAAAGGCCAAGATCAACAGCAGGAGCAGCACTGAAAGTAACAACAATGTTCCTGAACAAGGAGCCACAGACTCCAGAAGAGGCGAGTTAGAAAGGGGCTTCCCACCCTCTCCATCCCTCCAGCAAATCAGCCAGACTGAACACAGGCTGGATGGATTGCTATGCTTCAGGGCAGTGGGATGCTGCAGCATCCTGGGATGGATCTGGGCATGGCTGAGGGATTATGGGCCCTCCAGGTATCAGCTCTCAGGTGACCCAAAGCTCTCAAGCAGGGATCAGAGCTTCTGTGGCATCCTGTTCAGCAAGGTCCTCTGGGGCCGAGGGAAGAACGGCAGCACTGCCAGGCTCCCAGCTGAGCCAGCCTTGAAGAAGGCTGAGAAACAGCTGGGTGCTTTTGCATCTGGAGAACCCACAGGGCCAGGCTGCTAGCACAGAACTCCAGGATTCTGGGGGCGTTTGGACCCAGGAGCTGGGGAGCCCCAGGCTGTCAGCACCCTGGACCCACCACTGGCTTTGAGAGCCTGGCACACGGGTTATTGGGGCACCAGGACTTGGCTCCTTGTTGTGTGGCTGGCTCCAGCAGAGACCTGGTTAGTTTCTGTGGTCAGAGCATGTTCATCTTTTTGCCTAGTTGAGCATTTTCTGACAGAAATCTTTTCCTGGGGTGCTCTCTGGCCAGCCCTAGCTCAGAGCAGCTGTGCACAGAGAGAGAATTCTAAACTCTGGGTGTGGAAAGAAATATGCAGGAATTATCTGTACAGCTAACTGGTAATAAAACTATTATTAATGGCCATATTGTTGCTTTGCACTCCTGTGATACCTTCTAGAAAATCCCCAAACCGTTTCACAAGTTAATGAGCCAAAAAAACTTCCATGCTGGACTGCCAGGCAAGAATTTTTACTACCTCCTTTTCTCTCCTAACTCCTCCAGCCTTGATCAGTTTTCTTTGGCCAGCCTGCTCTCCAGCATCACACTTAAACATCTTACAAGAGAGCTGTTCCTTCCCATTCCACACTCCCCTGTGTAACTCTGCCCAGGGACAGGAGGAAAACATGACAAGAACTGAGTATCCAGCCTAAGACCCAAAAGAGGGGACTGTGACCTGGGGCACTCAGAAAGAGAGTTTTATAAGGAACAGTGCTGTGGAGGATTGTGGAGCTGCAGGAGAGGCAGCTGAGGACTCGGATTAGGTGTAAGGGGACAGAGCCTGTGGAGTCATAATCTCAGCTGGTATAAACCAGTGTAGGTCTGCTCATTAGAACTCCAGTGCAAAGTTCACTTCAAGAAAGAGAATGATGGCTGGATAACACAGTGCACAAAAATGCATCTTCCTTTAATGTAAAAAGGGATGAACTGTGCTGTGAGATGGTGACAGGCCTAGGATTTCATCTTTCCAGGACAGAACCGCCGTCTGTTTTCTACATCTGTATAATTTTCCCTTTTAGATTCTCACTTAGTAATGAATAAATATTTTTTCCCATGTCACAGCTCCTTTCCCTTCCTCCAATTTCTCCTACATTAGGCTGTTTATAAAGGATGCTCCTGGGATGGAGAAACAGGCCCTGAGATCACAGAGATGATCCTGTCTTTAAGCTTCCACTGCTGCTCCACCTGCCTCATTCCTTCATTTTTAGCATTGCACCATGCATTGAATACATAATTTTCTCCCCCTCTGCCTGCCAAACACACATTTTTTTCTGTGCTTGTATATCCCAATCTATAGAAATTCCCCCAACTTGTGCATACATCAGCCACATAGTAAAACAAAGGCTTTTATATATTCAAACAGATGATAGATGGATTAGAAAGACATAGCTAATGTGACTCCTACTTTCAATGGAGCTTTAACTGACTGAAAACACATAGTTCATGTTAAGTCTTTGTTGAAATTCCTATCAGTAATACGCATATTGAATCATGAGAATAAACATAAAATGTCACAAGCTCTTTTTTTTTTTTTGCCTCATGGTGGTTGCAATTTCAATCTATTTGTTATAATCAGGGAAAACAGCGTGCCACGCTGGAATAGCTGAGCCTCTGATTCATTTCTGAGGACTGGTGATAGTGCAAGCTACAGCCTGGAAGAACATTCCTTGCCACCAGGCTGGTATTAATTTCCTGTTCAAAAGGGCCTATATTGTCAATGTGACACTTTAATCAGCCACCAAAGTGACTCTGGGAACGCAGACTTCACAATCAATGTCAATGTATTTCATGTAGTTTCAATACCGCTTCGTCATTTGGCTTCAGAAGCGCGCAAGGAGGGTCAATATATTTCATTAGTTTGTTTCATCTAAAGGACAGTACAACATCAGAACTTTGATTATATTATAAGAATTGCCTTAATGTGACACCAGATTCCCTGATTGTGCAACACCAGGCACTGAAGTGCTAGAGGGCACTCGAATTATCCTTCACCCACGCACAGCCAAGAAGCACCCCTACAAATGGGGGAGAAGATAAGAGGATGCTGACAATTTGCATAATACATAGTGGATTATAGCTCCTCTAAATACATTATGAAACTTGAAAAAAAAATCCTTAATTTTCAAGGACACCAGTTGCCATAAATCAGGTATCTGTCATTCAGAAAACCCCTTTATAAAATGCTTGGCATATCTAGTTAGGGCATTATTTTCACGCAGTTATTTATCACTCATAAAAACATAAACTAAGTACAAATATCCATTTTCATGTCAAGAATTCCTTTAAAAAAAAAAGAAAAAAAGAGAGCGTGAACCCTTATGGAAACATCAACGTGAACTTATTCCAAGGTAAACACATGCAAGTAGGCAGATTCTTAGTATTTGTACAATTTGTACAATTGTTTAACTAGGAGTCTGATTAATGGGATAGGAGACAGGTGCATGTTATTATTTAACTGCCTTGAAGAGAAAAATAAGGAATAACAGGGAAAAAACCCAAGCAGGAGTTTGGCTGAGTGAAGTTATAGGAAAATCACTGGAGAAAAAGAAAAGTTCAATATTCAGCATTTGTATGTACCACAGGGAAGGATGTGAATTGGGCTTTACTTTAAAACGAACCGAGATAAGCCACACTGAAGGCACATTATTGATCTAATTTCTGGGTTGATGCAAGCATTTCAGCTTTGTCTACTAGATCAGATGAGAACGAAACAGTTTGTATGTTTCGGTGGTGGTTTTTTCAATTCCATATGACAGATGTCATTTCACAATATGCTCAGCACTGACAATTTCAAGTATTTGGAATTAAAAGCAGTATACTGGTTTGTCCCAGCCAAAGATCCAGCCCCAATTTTACTCTTCTCAATGTTTCTAATACCAAGATTTGTTTCCAAAGAAATGAATATCAACCAGGTACCTCAGTGAGTGCAGGCATTACTAGCCCACGTATTTTTCCTAAACTTGCTGAAATTTCTACATTTCTGTCCACTAATTAAGACTGCTGGAAGTCCTAAACTTTGTATATATAACAAGAAAATTCCATTCAGAATAAGAAAAAAGTGTCTGAGTCAATGCTTTCAAATTCAATCCATTCAGTTTTTCAATTCATTCACTACAATCAGGCAGAAGGATGGTTTTTCTTTAGCCACAAGGTCCCTCTTAAGAAGAGAGAAGTTTTCTTCAGTTTTCTCACAGTACTAGGTGCCATCATGGGCAAAACAGGCCTATGGTTATGAAAAACCCCATCCAACCAAAACAAAAGCTCAAGGAAGCCCCTCTCCGATGCCATCTCTCCCTATCATAACCAAACTGGAAATCAAAGAACAAAAATTACACCATTGATAACACTTATAGAGACAATAAATATCACTGTCCAAATCTGATTGCAACTTCAATAAATCTGCTGCTTACTCTATTTGTTAAATAAAGAAAAGAAGATTAAATTGCTTTGAATTCTTTTTCTCTCCCATTTGCAACAACTTTGGTTGAGAACAGTGAGAAGAGGAATTACAAAACATGACGGTGACTCCAAAACAAGGATGGCTTAACCTCAGAAGGTTCAGATGTCTCTAGTCAGAGAAAGTATCACGGAGGATTTTTCAAAATAGCTCAGTGTTGATCTAAACTTACTTCAGCTGAAGTCAACAATCAAACTCCCTGAGGAAGAAGAGTCAGTGACTTTGAAAGTGATACTTACAAAGAAAAATACTTCTGCTGGCTTTGATCATGTAATTGAGATAGGAGTTTAACAAGATCAAGATTCTCAAGATTTCTTCTTGGACTTAAATATTGACTCTTACATTTAATTACTGACTAAATAACCTCTGAACTGCTGAATTTATTAACCGTAAAGTTCACTTTGGCACGAGATGTTACTCGTAGACTTCGTGTTTCATCTCAACAGTAGTACTGATCACACTAAGTCCGTATGGACTGCTTCAAATAAACAGATGAGAAAGCCCACTTGGCAGTTCTTGAATATTTAAATATTTTAAATTGAGAGCTGAAAACGTTACAGCTTAAGACACATTGAAGTATTCATGTTCATTAAAGAAATTAATTTTGGAAAATCCGTGCTCCCCAGTTTGCATCACTTTAGAGCCCAGAATTCCTTCAATGGACATAATCTGGCACACTTAAAAAGACCAGTTCTCAGGAGGAACCATAAACTGCTTTGGAAATGCTGCTGGTGAGGAGTGAAATGGATCATCCCTGTGAATAAGCCTAAGGAACATGTGTCTGAATTCACATTACAGCCTGATCTCAACAGCTCACTTCAAACCTGACGGTTCTTTGAAAGCCATGCTCAGAAAGCAATTTGTCTACAGCTAAAACCCACTGATAATTCAGATGACATTTTAAGTGATGTTCCTTGCAATTCAAGACAACACTTTTTCTTTCAGTTTTGTCATAAAACTTTCATGTGTCCCAGTTTGTACCATATATTTGCCAACATGAGTCAAAAAAGGCTTTCTGTCTCACTGTGGGGCCTTGCTATCAGTGATCTGATTTTACTGAAAATCTCTGGACAGACTTTTAAATTATTTTCTTGTAAAATAGGTTTAGATTATCTTCTCATAAAATAATTTCATATTATCTTCTCATAAAATAGCTCTACAGAGACTAGAACCAGATCGCCTTTCTTTTTTTTTTTTAAAGAAGTGGTGTTGCACAAAAAGGGCCGGTTTGACATAGAGGAGTACAGACAGTTTTATTTTACGTTTTATTACAGTGCTAAAAAGGATTTCTGCTGTGTGCGATATCCGTGCAAAACTTTTCACTATTTTAATAAACCCTAGTGCCATAGATGTTAAGTTTACCTGGATAAGAATTTGGCCCAGTGGGTAGAAATTTATACCTACAACGTAGGATTTTATCTGGGGGTTTGGGTAGGAAATTTGGGAGTTTTTTTGCATTTATGAAGGATCTTTTCCTCCATTCAGTTTCACTGTTGGGTTATCCTTGAACTACTATCTTAGTAAACTGAGTGAATAAAAAGAAAGGAAGATACAACGTTCTGCACTAAAATAAGCACCTTCTGTTATCAGTAAAATACAGATTTTGAGAGGAGTTAGCACCTTCCAGGATTTGGCTTAATAAAAGCAGCAGAGACTTCAAATTTAACTGCAAATTTCCTTTGACGCAGAGAATTTATGGCAAAATTCCACCAGAAATAAGAACGAAGTAAGAAATCTTGAACATACACACACACTTAATATGTCAAAATAGAATAGAGATATTAGATGCAAAGTTAAAAATGTAGGAAACTTTGGGACTTTTTTCCTTGAAAGCTGCTGTAAAAGATAAAGAAAGAGAACTTAGTATTAACTTTAAAAAAATCCCCAAAATATAATGGAAGAGGGGTATAGTAATGGATGGGAATACTCGTAGCATAATTAATCAAATCTTTTTAATTAGAAAAATAAAATAACCACATCAAGTCAAACAACAAGGATGTGGGCAAAATTAGCTTTAATTTTTAACAGCCATAAGGAGCATCAAAAACTGCTGAAAGAGAAGGAGAGAGAGATTTGCATCTTTGCACGGGTCTGATTTTGTGAGCAGTGAAACACATCCAACCCCACACAACCATCTGCTGAGGGCAAGCAGCTGAGGCTGGACCTTTTCCTGAGCTGCCCTTGCTGTAGGCTCAGGTGTTATCCTGAACCTCCAGGAAGCTCTAAGAGGTGAGAGAAGGTCTCTCTTGTTGAAGGACCTGTGAGTCACACCCAGTGCTCCAACACCTGGAGCTGCCCATCAGTGACTGCAATCAAGCAGAGGGCAGCAATGGGCTCTGAATGGGAAAGACCCATCTGGAAACAGGATTGCCTAGGAACAGATGCCTGAATTTAGTCATCTAGCCCTCAAAACTGGTGGGATAAAACAGATAGGACACATGGGAAAGACGTGTTCACTCCAAGAAACCCAAAACTTTGGGATATGAGGACAAACTCCTCCTAGGATCCAAAGCTGAGTCCTGCAGTGTTAAAACTGAAGCCTGCCTTGAAGGAAGCTTGTCTCCATACCCACAGGGCCCACATATATCTTCAAGAACTAGATCTTGAAGAGCAAAAGCTATTTAAAAAGACAGGAATTTTAAACAATCCTTTAAAAAAGTTTGAAAATATCAAGCAGGTGTTGCTCGCCAAAAAAATTTGATCAACTCAGTTATTTCAAAAAGTACCATTAACACACAGTGGAGACATTCCCCCATCTGAAAAACTCTGACAATATATGTATATCCCAGTCTATAATAAATCACAGCAAAGATCAGTTGCACGTTTAAAATACTTTGAAATGATGTATTAAATTTTTATCCTCCCAAAATAATAACTACCTAACACTGACCAGGCACATATTTTAAAGTGGGATGTTTTCAACTGAGTTCAATAACTTACAAATAGTTTGAAGTAGATTTGCTTTGTTAAAAAGAAAAAAAAAAAAAGGCAAAGTCAAGACCTTTCTTCCCAAGATCTAACCTAGAGAATATTTTGACAGCTAAATTATAAACTATGAGAACCAGGGGAGTTGTTATGGACCATCAACTATAGTGAAGCCAGGGAGTGTTATTCAATTAATCATTTTACTCATTAGAGGTAAGTAAAAGCCAAAATAAAGTTAATCAAAGTCTTTTATGCCCTGTGTTTAGAGCAGCTCCCTGTGTCTTGATGGATTCTTCTTGTACCAGGGACAATGTTTCAAAGACAGATCAATAAACAGAGATTCCTAAAGTTTTGAAAATTAACACCTTTCTCTAGTTATAAGTCAATCAGGAAATAATACCAAAAGAGTTGAAGAAGTCAACACAAGTTCAGTGGGACCTTAACATGTGTGTCCCAAATTGCTAGATTTAAGTCGTTCTATTTTTCCAAGCAGCTAATTTTCCCTTTTTGAAGTACTCACAGAAGGTCAGGATCAGTTTAAACATCAAAGCTCTATGAATTAAACAGCTTCATGGAAAACAGAGGAAGAAAAGTTGCCTGAAGTAAGACTCTGCAGTGATGCAACGTGGCCCACCTCCTTTCCAGGCCAAATTGGGTGTTTGGATATCAGTCCAAGGCTGCACTGGCACACTGGAGTGGAACTGAGAGCATGGCTTACTTCACATACACATAAAAATACACATGTCCCGCTCCCCAAGGGTCTTTTGTTCCTGAAAAAAACCCCTTTTTGACTAATTCTAAGCTTTCAACTATCAACTGAATTTTTATGGATTTCTACTGACATGTTCTTTAATGTTTCAAAACATGGTAGGAAAGACAATACATGAAGTATGCACATCGATTGCTAGAAAATAATCCACAACTCAAGGTCTCTGGAAATTTATCAATAAAAGAAGCTCAGTGAAAATACTTCTCCTTCAGAAGAAAACAGGGCTGCTTCTTTTAATTCATTTCTAAGACAATGCTCTTTTGACAACTATTGTTAAAATGCCTTTTCAATAGTTGTTATTCCAATTTCCCTTCTATTCAGCAGTCCTAAACACAGTATATACTTTTAGAACAAAATTAGTAAAAAATTAATACTGAACATAAAGGCATTTATGATTAATAACGTTTTATTGAGATGACTAATGGAAGACTTCCACGAACTCTGTGGTTTTGATTCCTTTGGGAATTTTAAGAGAGGGCACTTATAAAAACATAGCCAATTTGGCTTAAAAACTGAGCCAGAAATCTCACAAAATCAGATTCACTTCTTTAGCCAAATCTAGAAATGTTATGATAATACTGAAACAAAAACTTTTGTGTCATCCTTCAGTATCTCAAAACCTCCAGAAAATGCTGTGATGGGCAGAACGACAGAGCAGAGAGGTCGAAATGGGATCTGCAAATGTTGAGGCTCATCTGCTCCCCCAGCCACTCCTTAAAGGCGTCCGCCAGAATTATTGCCTTCCATTTGCTGTTCCATCAAACAATACAGGAGGCATCATTCAGCAAATCAAAGGTGTGTCTAACCCCTGAAGATAAACTCTATCCACAAGCCAGTTGATGCCCTTGTCACGCTGAGCTGATATTGAAAAACATTTCCCAGAAGAGCTCAGCCAGATTCTCAAAGCAAAATGCCTCAGCATGGCTCAGCGCTGGCTGACTTGTGCTGGTGGGACTCCACTAATTTCTTTGGAATTGCATCAGCAGTAAAATCAAAGAAAACAGCAATAAATCAGATTTTTTTCTTTACCTTTGCCATCTCAGCTGCTGTGCTTTAGTGGCATAAATGATAAAAAAAAAAGGTGCAAATGTAATACTATCAAACATATGTGGAGGATGTGTTCCATTTTCCACAAACAACATTTGTTTTATGAACTGGGCTCCTGGAGTTACGTTCTTCATACAAAGGAAAAAAAAGGAACAGAAGATGAGTTGTGTGAGTTAGCACTGTCTTTCTTTTCTCACGAAAGTGCTTTCTCAGTTTCATATTTCAGGTTAGAAGGTAAATAAGATTTGAGAATATGGCAGTTTTTTAAAAACCTCTACCCCAAAAGTATGAAGTGTATTGTTCACTGGAAGGAAGACACACTACACTGATGAGACAAATTCCCTGGTTCAAGCAATGTGCTCAGCTCCAGCCAGGACACCACTCCACTGTCTTTTAAGTAGATTTACTGCTATTCCAAAATAAGCTGTACACAAAGAAGCAGCAAAAAGATAGCTAAGAGATAAAAGTAGCCAAAGTCCTCAGTGTCTTAATTCACCAATACATTTTTTAAACACATAACTTTTCTAGAACGCAAAATGCTACTCTGCTGGCACTTGGGATTCACGTTAAAATATCCTGCAGAATGTTTTTGGTTTTTTTTTACATGCTTAAAACCCAAGCAAAACAATATTCAAAGTGTATGTCTGGGGCCAGTTGTCATTTGTGGGGAGTAATGGGCTTCATGAATTTCATGGCTATCTGACATTCACTCCCTTCTTCCTTCGAATTCTGAATAGCAATGGTTAAAATATTATTTTAAACTGCAAGTGTTGACCTTTCTGTGGTGGGTCCCTCCATGGAAGGTGAAGGGCAGGTGTCCTGCTGAGATAATGTCACTCCTCAGCTTGCTGAAATCCATTGTGAAGTGCACTCAGAGTGTGACGTTATCCCAGCACGAGCCGCGCCCCCCGGAGTGCCCTACTGCTGGAATGACAGTGCTGAAAGGTGGTCGGAGGATGGCAACAAAGGGAAAGTTTTACATGGGGATGGTGGCTCGATGTAGTGCAGCTGCTTAAAATAATTAACAAATACAGAACTGACAGAACGACCAAAGTTCCAGTCCTACCCAGAGGACAGCTTCCAGAAAATGCCATGGGTACAATATTTCATCTAATATCCGGTCTAATATTCAATCCTTAATCAGCTGCTACAATCCTACGCCAGTCAGAGCCATTCATATGAGAGTGAAATCTGCAAAACTTCATAAAAGTCAAGTGGATATCAATGGGACTATCGTGAGCTATTATGGGAAATGTATTCAAGCTATGATACAATGCCAGTGGACAATTCACGACTAAATTATTCCCTGTGATTTATTTGCCATCGTATCTCGCTTTGTAGCAGGCACGTGGGAGATTTTCCAGGTTCACAACTAGACCTGGAACAAACATAGGCTGCCTGGAAGCTCGCATTAGAGCCAGAGGGAATATCAAGACAATTTCTTAATCGAACTAACCCCAAAGTTCTTACCTTAAGGTCTCTGTCCAATATATTTCATAGTGAAAAAAATGACTACCAGCAAAGCCCTGTACCAGACCACAGGTGTGTGAGGAGGAGAGCTGGAAGGAGGGGAAAGGCACCCCACAAAGCTCAGGATGGAGTGCTGCCAACAAAAATGTGTGGCTGTTGAATTACAGACACTTGTACTGACCCAGCAAAGCCAGTCACTGCGGGCTAAATTTGCACTCAAGCTTGCAGGGGCAGAAAGGGAGAAACAGTACCATTTTTACTGAGAAACCTGGTTTTCTATTTTCAACCTGCTCTTTCTTTCTCAGCTATGGTACCTCCTCTCCAAGGAGGCATTTTGGCTGGCATTGAGACCCAATAGATCCAACTTATGCCCCGAACCTTTGGCAGCAGCCACGGGCACAGACAGCAAAATCCAACCCTCCTCCTCGGAGACAGGCAGGATCCGTATGGCGGAAGGTGCTAGCACTTTTCTAAACTGTTTTAGTCCATCTCTAATGGAAATCTAATGGAAATCATAAATTACTGAAAAAGGTCCACAGGTGCTGAAATTTACTACTGTGTTGACTGCTGGCAAGGTCTGAAAGTGAGGAACAATGCAAGATGTGCTAGGAAAATGAAATATTTATGACATTCATATTCTCCCTTAAGCTTAAAAAAAAGCCACCCAGCAAACCTTTTGCTTAGTGACCAAATAATAAAGCCAAAAAATGAAAAACAAAACAAATGCATGGAGGAAAAAGGAAAAAACCTCGACCCATGCGGGTGTTTATAAAACTATCATTGCAAAGGGGATCTTTCTCATAGCAGGTCATGAGGTTTATTTATTTTATTATTTAGGGTATTGTAATTTTATCTGAGCATAAGAATAAATTGGTCTCAATGAAGAGAAAAATGGAATAGCTCATCATGTTAAACTCTGAATAATCAATGACATTTCTCAATATGCTATTCAGTACAGTACATTGTTAGATATTATATGCACAGAGAGGAAGTTGAGATAATTTTTCCCACAAGTAAATGCTTGCCGTAGTTATTGTAGTTTGCATGAGACAGGAATGACTTGGAGCAAGGACAATAAAAAAGCAGGAGGGAAATTACACTACAGATTTGATCTGGCTTCCACAATCAGTTTGGCAATTGGTTTCATTGGGAACAGCTTCAAGCCTTGCAAGAATTAATGAAAAATAAAGGTTGGCTTTGAGCAGGATCGGCACAAAAAAAATTGTAAATGGCATGAAAGGTTTTGATTTTATGCATCAGACATGGGCAGGGGGTGAAGAAAAATCACTTCTAGATTTTCCAAATACGGAGCTGGATATGAACTTGGTGGCAGTCCTGTTTTAAACAATTCACACCTAGTTGCACCTTGCAGGCTCCGCAATCACTCTGATGTCTACCATATGTGTAGAACGACAATTTAAAAAATGGGGTGACACAAAAGCTAGGATCTTTCTCATAAGGTGCAGATCTATTGCTATAACATACTTTGGGTTTTAACGCCAATTCTTTAAAGCTAAGCCTATGCTTGGGAGTCAAGGATAAGTTGGGTTTTATGCACGAAGATAGAAAGTGAGTACAAAGAGACAGGTAAATGACCCTGCCATCAAACCCAGATGCAGAGAGCCTGCAGGAGACTGTGTGTCCTTCAGCATGAGCTGACTGTCCCTCCAAGCCCAAGAACATTTTGGATTATGACTCCTGTCTTCCTCTCCCTGGAATGTACCGTACGTGACGGATCAAGCCTGATTTCTAAATGACTCCACAAGAGGTCACCACAAGATGAACAAATTGTTGCCATGGATTTTGTAATGTCATTCCTTAAATTTCACAGACATTGGTATCTATCGGCTGAATTGGATGGGAAGGACTTCAAGGGAAAAGGGGATGACGAGTCATCCTTGTGGCATCCTGCACCCCAGCAAGGTCAGAAAGGAAATGGGGTCAGAGCCTAATGATGTGAGTGACGTTATCTGTGTGTCACAGGATTGGCCTCGTATTCCTTGTGGAGTTGGGGCATTGAGGACACACCTGCACGGTGCAACAGAGCATGCCAGAGAGACACCCAAGTTAGAATGGTTTGAGCTACTTCTGAGAGTGAAAAAGAACAGCCACGTATGCAGAGAGCTCCAATATCTCCACTTGTTTGCAGCTGAGAGGCAGAACTAATGAACGTGTTGCTGCTGCAGCCACGCTGAGCCGGCGCCTCTGGCTGTGCTGTGAGGACACGCAGCTCTCCCAGGGCTCCGTGGGCTGTGCCATCCCAGTGCCCCTGGCAGGGAACTAGCTGAGCCTCAGGGAAATATGGAAGTCTGGTCTATCCACAAGCTGTCTCCTCCAGCCCACTGATAAACCCATCAAATTAAAATGAAGAGCAGGCATTTGGTAAGAGTTCATATTTTAGACAGCTTAATGAGAAACTGTTGGAGGTCAGAGTGACATTAATCCCCCACAACACAGGGATAGACTTGGAACTGGATGGAAACTTTCTCCAGCCCCCACTCAGCAAAACATTTAAGTATGGGCTCACCCAGAAGCATTACAGCTGGCTTATTCATACACTTCATATGGAGCACGGGAAAATACGTGCCTTTAAAAAAAAAAAAAAAAGCACTGTCTGGGATCTAAAGAGACAGATAAACCAATATGTTCATTTCTGATTTGCTTGTGACATTCAAAAGGTTCAGGAGCTGTGAAATTCTGAGTCTGGAAACCGTTTCCCAGTGCTGTTTTGTGTGCTGATTTGATTTGTACAAGGATCAGCCTGAGACAGGTCACAGAGAGCAAATCACTTTAGTAAGCTAAACAGTAGTAATAATTTTAAGTGCTATTTTCCCCTTGAGATTAATTTTATTTTCTAATATAACCAGAGGCCAGTCAGAGAAAGAGGAGAAGAGAATGACATTTTCCTGGATCCTAAAAGAAAGCTTAATGATGGAGAGGGGGTTCAAAGATAATGGGAAATGGGGAGAGGCAACTGTAATAACACAGGAAGACTTTACATTTATGGAGGATGAAATTCACCCTTATGCACAGGGCTAGGACAAGGATCATAAAGTTTAAATGTTTACCCAGCGCAGAGGTGGATTTCACCCCTGGTTACTTGTCTGTCCTCCAAGTGTGCACACACGCAGCTGAGAAAAACAGAGCCACAGCCCAGACAAGGCTCTCAGACCAGCAGGCTAACACAACACTGTTTCTATTTTATGCACAAAGCAGCAGTGTCAAAGATGTACTAAATAACAAAGATTGCTTTCAGGATGTCAATAGACAGGTGCGTGCATAAAGAGAGAAGAGGAAAAGTGGTTTGGAATCAAATAAACCAAGAAAATCAGCAGGAATGTCCTTTCCCCTGCATGACGTTACCTGGATGAACTATGACGGTCCAGGCAGCCTTTCCCCAGTCACTAAAAAGCAGCTTTTTCCCCAAATCCAGCATAAACCCTGACTTCTCCAGACAAAAAGGACAGTGACTGAAACCTGAGTGTAACAGCATCCATTCTCCGTGGGGTTCACCATTCCTGCAGGATGCATTTCCACATCTTCATTCTTTGTAATGTCTTACCCATGCCCATTCACTACTTCCCATATAAACACAGATACTTCCTCAAAACATTCTTTAAGTCTATTGTTTGCCAGCACTGTCACAAACTCTGCTGAAGGGTGGACTTATAATCTGAAGAAAAATCTTATAGCAATTGTAGATTGTGTGGTCCTACAGTTACAAGCAAACAAATAATTTCATATGAAGAAATCCTGTATTTCCTGTAGTTAGGAGATCTCTAACTTGTATGGGATTTAAATCAGCTTCCAACAGACCTAATGAAAAACTCTTAGTAGCTTCTGTGGGGTGTGGGTTGTGTTCTATGGCCTTTTAGAAAAAACAGTGATGTTAAGTTCATCAAAAGCCTCTGCAAATTGATGCTGATTTCGGCAAAATGCTGAATGAAAATAGCAAAGATCAGGATAATTTTTTTAAAAGGCAAAATTACTTTCGATAAGACACTATTGTATTTCTACATTTCTTTCACTTTTCCTTAAGATACTGAAGATTAAAAAGGTGGAATAAAAAGTATATAATGTTGCAAAATAAATTCAAGACTTCTTTACTTAAAGGAAAAGAAGCCAAAACAGCAACATGTATCACAAACTCAGACTTCCAGTTTAGGAGAAGGTAGCTTTGACTTTGGCTTTTATTTTTAAACTTAAAAAAAAAAACAAACACCAGAAACAACAAACCTCCAACATATTTATATAAATCTTGAAACTGAAAATCTAAACCCAGCCTAACTAATGGAACTAAAGCTCATCTGCATGTTCAGCTCCTCAGCTGCATCCTCTGAAGCTCCCTCTGGATTGTCCGTAAGGCAGCACAGCCATGGAGGATTAAATGTTAATCAAACACCAACTACAGTTTTAATCTTGCAGGCACTTACACACATAAAAAACTTCCCATATGCAAGTAGCCCTTTTGAGTTCAAAGGATTTGCTTTACCTATATAAAGTTATTTACATGCACAAGTGTTTGCAGGTTCAAGGCCTATAACCTGAAATGCACAATAATGTTTTCAATAGTCCCTCTTGAGCTACTTCATGGCAGTTTACTCTAGGAAGGGAAGGAGTTTGAGTATCTATCGCTCTAACTAGTGTTCTTCATCCGGCCTCTCTCTGATTTTTCCCAACTCACCAGATTTTAAAATATGGTATTTTCTAAAACTGTTTTGCTGGAGATGTAAAGCATATGGTAAATTTTGAGTAAACTGTGTGCCCTTCCCTAGAGAAAATACATTTAAAAATAAACCTGCTATAGAGTCTATTAAAAGGCATCACATTTACAACACACAACTAAGTCACTACTGCACAATACAAAAAAATTAAGACAGCTTGAATGAGTACAACTTTCCTAGCAAATGAGGGGAAGTACAGGGAATTGGTGAAAAAGAAATCTAAAAATCAAAGTGATATTGTTAGCACTAAATTTTCCCTCCATTAAAGTCTTTTGTTGTCATGTTTATCCACCAAACTGTCCTCCCTGCATCCAAAGTGGACCAGTCTGCCTCACTTCGGAGTTGATTCAGCAGCGGGATCTACAGGGATGCACATCTGCAATGTTGCGAAGCCCAGTTCTTTTCCCATAAAAAATGCTCTATAGATGGCAGGTTTTTTTCCACCATTACTAAATATAATGAGTCCTGCAGTGGAACTTGGCAGCTCCTTAGCATTGCACAGCAATTACCAGGAAGAAGGGAAGAACACCATCATTTCCAAATGAAAGAATGGAGAATTAGTTGAGCATAATATAGTTCTCCACTGGAATAAGGATGGGATGCTGGAATTCTATGGCATCTTTTTTACATACACAAATGGACTCTTCTGATTTCAGAGATGCTCGGAGCAGCATAAATAGTCTTTTGTCAACTAAAAATCAGCCAGTCCCTGAGCTGAAGTCAAAGGAGTTTCCACTACCTGAGGAAAAGACTTTGTATTTCTTGTCATAAATATCTCGCTCGGAATTGGAGCGCACGTTTTAAAGAGGGAAATAGAACAGAGCTGATCCTACCAAATAAATAAAGCAAAATATACTGCACCAGCCATTTAGATTGCCCCCAAAGCAACTCCTTTCTCCTTTTCTCCTGAGCTTGAGCCTACATGAGAAAAGAGTGACCCCTCATTAATACCCTCCTTACAGACTGCTTATTGTTTTTACTTGTTTTATTTCCTTGCACTTGGAAATAGAAGCAATAAATTTCCAGGGAAATGAAACTCACTTATCAGATTTTCCAAGCATCAAGTTTCATATTAGGAAAGGGAAGAAAAAAAAATCATTCTAAGGGGACTCGGTACAGCTGTAAACCAATATGCGGAAGCTGTATCAGAGAATAAACCCTCCTCGTAGACTCACTGTTATAAGCCTCAAGCTGCAGTCAGAAATTTTCTTGAAAGGGCCAACGAATTTACAGGGCAAGTATTTAGTGATTCACAACCCAGGCCCCTCAAATCAAATCAATGCAACTGACATTTAACAAGATCAAATATTATCATGTCTGAAACAAAATGTGGACGGGCAGTGACTGTCTTTCACAAACCACCTTTACCAAATTTTTTTCTTTTAATTTTCCTTCCAAAAAACTTTTTTTTAATCTAACACCCTGATGGGAAAAATAGGAATAAGAAATTTCCCAATTGAAAAAGTTCTGTTCACTCCTCAAAAATGTTTCATTTTTTTCCCATGTTTTCTAGTAGACAGATATTTCGGTATTTCCCCTAATGCAAGTTCACTAATTGCTGCCCAGTTCTCTTTCTCCGTGTCCTTCCAACTGACCTTAGAGAACTGACCTCGCACAGAGACCAGGACAGGGTCAGGCTGACGGAGAAAACCTTGGACCAGGCTCTCCCACCAATTACCACATTATAAATCAGGATTAATACCACAAAACTTAGTGCAATGGGTCTAGAATTAAATCTCTCCAGCAAGAACTTAGTTCACACAGAGAAATCCTCCCATGGGGGTAAATATCAATGTTGGGGAGGGTGGCACAGGGCAAGGCTGTTTCAAACCACTGGCCAAAGTGAAAGGAATTTAGAGGATTTTTAGATTCATTTTAAAAGGCCGTGTCTGGCACAAAAAATTCCTATTGCTCCTGTTTATGCACAATTCCATGCAGCAATAGAGAACCAGAGCTGTCAAATCCCTGGGCACGGGGGAGCACAGGAGCACGGGGAGCAGGCAGGGATGCAGGCAGGGATGCAGGCAGGGTCACCTCTGCCAGCAGCTTTGCCTGCAGCACTTTATTCCCTGACACCCGGGACTGACCGGGCTCCTGCCTCCGAGCAGCTCCTCCAGACTGTCAGGCAAGCCTTAAATACGACATCAAAGTTACTGTTAGATTCCAACGAGGAGACACTTCAGTGTGTCCCAATCAGGCCTTAATCTTTAAGTGCCGTTTTTTCTCTCTCTCTTAAGGATCATGCTGGTTTTTCCCTCTCCCCAAGGGCTCTAGCTGAGCCAAAGCAAGCATCACTCAGCCATTAAAACAAGCCCGAGCAAAATAAGCCCTTTTATTTTTCCTGATTTACCACGAGGAGGCACTGCAGCCTGCTTTATGGAAGGATTTTTTTAATTATTAAAAAAAAAAAAAAAGAAAAAAAAAAAAAAAAAAAGAAAAGGCAGGAAAAAAAAAAAAAGAGGGAGGGAAAAAAAAAAAAAAAAAAAAAAAAAAGGAAAGAAAAAAAAAAAAAAAGGCAGGGAAAAAAAAAAAAAAAAAAAGAACCAACCACCCTGGTGAAGTGTCTATTCGACACCAGCACAGCTCTGGTGTCATTCCCTATTTAATGGCTGTCAGTGAGGGGGAAAGACAACGTGGTGGGTAATTAAAACCAAATTGCAGGCAGGAGATGACTGCAGAAGGATGATATTGTCATTAATACTGATTTAACATGCACCTGGGTAAGGTGAGAGAGTGCAGCTAGGGAAATCGCAAAGGCACCAGGGTTGCCTAATTTAAAGATGTAGGGTTTCCAGCCGAAGCATGTTTAAAACCCGAATAAAACCATCATATTATGACAGCGGATATAAAACTGAAACAAATGTGCTACACATGTCTGTTAAAAAGAAAAAACTCTCCAGCCTTGTGTTCACAGCAAAGCAAGCGCTGCATTCTCTCTGAAGTTCAAAAGTATTTTTTTTTAAAGAAGGTTTTTTGTTGGGTTCTCTCATATCTTGGTTTCTAATGTGTTCGGTGCTTCCTCTGCTTTTACAAAGCTGACTGACAAGAAGGGACCTTTGTTAGATGGCGGGGAAAAAAAACCCCACTGAAAAATCCAGTCTGTCTCACAGAAAAAAATTCTGCTCCATTAATATTTCAGGGAGTGAAGATCCCCCACCTTGTATTTAGCACAGGACTGTGGTACAATTCATTTGTGAAGAAAGGAAACTGTGGACTAGCTACTGAGACAGGGGATAAAATGAGGAAAGTTTGTTAATGATAGCACGTTGCAGACTCCAGAGTTTTGTGTTGTTCCAGCCCTGACCGGCTTCGTTCCCAAGGCGCAATCCCGGATCCAGTAGGGCTGGGTAAATCTTGTTGTCTGCCCAGCATATTGCTAAATGCAATGTACATCAGCAGCTCTTAATTATAAATTCAGCTACTGGACTTTTCCTTAGTGAAGCAATACAGTTCAAATTTTGAAAAAAAAATTTATGACACCTAAAGGTGGAAAAGTATATTTTACAAAACCTATACTCCTCCCCCGCTCTTTTAATTTTTTTTTTTTCTTTTTGAGAATTCACTCTCTGGACATCACATCAAGTTCAAATAACTGAAAGGGGGGGTTGCAGCCTTCACAGGCAACATATTGCTAAACAGGAAATTGTTTAAACTACAGCTGAAATCGGGGTAGGAACTGATAAATCTCCTTTTAGTTTAATTGTAAATGAAATGTGTGTATGGAAATGACCACCTTTCTGTCTTATTCTTGAAAACTGAGTCATTAAAGAAATCATGAAGATATACACACGTTCCACAGAGAAAACATATTCAAAGGCAAGACTTATTAAAAAAACCAAAAAATTAAAGGCAAAATAAGAATAAAGGCAAAGATAAAAGAGCTCAGGTAGAGAAAATAAAGGTAATGCGTCCTGACCCAAAGGCTGTTGAAATCCACAGTGAAGTTGTAAAAATTCAGTAGACTCGATCAAACTCATAACAGACCTTATTATGACAGGATTTCACTGTTTCATTTTCCCTTTTGCAAGAATCTGAAAGGTACAATTAGGCTTTTAATTAAACCGCAGAAATGTTTCTCACCTTCTGACGATTTGCACAATTTTTTTTACAATTCACAATGACCCGTGAATTAAATACTCCTCTTCCTCTCCCCACTCCCAACGCTGCAAACAGGGACCAGCAAGCCGTCCCTCTGCCTGGGGGCTGCCGCTTTTGGGGACACGAGCGGGTTTGCAGCGTTGGCTGGCGGGAGAGAGCTCGGAAAACGCTCATTTTCACAGGGCGCTGCAAAAGGAGCTCAGCTCCGGGACAGACCATACCCAGACACCTTGAAAGGCAGGTGTCAAGTACGGCGGATCCCCAAACCCCCACGAAAGCAGGGCGAGGGGCGGCAGGCGCAGAGCGGCGGGGCCGAGCCGCCTCCCGGGGCCCGGCCGTGCCCNCCCGCTGCCCCGGCCCCGCTGCCCTGCCCCGCGGGGAGCATGCACCACCGTGCTGGGGGGCAGCAGAGATAAAGGCACCGCTCTCTGGAAAAGCGCTCAGATGTCGTGACAAGAGACGCAGAGAAGGACCCAGGCAGGCAGGTGCTGTTTCTCCCCGGGCTGGACGCAGAACAGACAAGCTGCTAGAAAAGACTGGCAGGAAAACACGAGATCTGCCGAAGTCAGTGTGAGTTTCACTGACTTGTACTGAATGGACTTGGAAAGCAGCTTCAGTATCAACAGTTTCTAAATTAAAACCTGTTTAGGTGATCATCAGATCGTGCACTTGCTTGCCTTTTTCACCCAAATTATCTTTTTCCCCATATTCTAAAAACTGGAACTCCAGCGACACTCACAAACAACATATGTTGGTCAGATGAACATAACATCAGCTTTTTTTTCCCTGTGTGTCTGTGTATGAATATTTTATGGCTCAGTGTTTTCCAGATCCAAGATCAGAATTCAGCTATCAATTTTCTGGACCCTGACACTCCATTTTCTTAATTGATAGTAATTTAAAAATCAAGTGACTTATTTGCAGTCTACTTTCTTGTTTAAGAAAAAAAAGGAAGCAGACATCTTTATAATAGCTGCCTAGAGAAATGTCATGACAAATTGCAGCATAGATCAGAAATACTACTTAGCAAAGAGCTTAATACAAGCAGCTTAATACAAAAATACGAAAAACTAGGAGCAGGATAAAAAAAATAGAATCCTAATCTCTTTTGCTCAACTTTGAAATCTCTAAGGCCCACATCCTAAAAAAACCTCGGTGTTTTATTTTATGATCACAAGGAGCCCTCCTCAAGTTAGTAACTCTATTAGAGTACGTGCATGAAAATCCACTGTGATAAGACCTAAAGTACATTTTCTAGTTGGGAATATTGGTTGCATTTTTCCCTTCCTGTTCCTTCTTTTCTCTCAGTTATAAAATACATATTCTGTTATGATTTCATCTGTCTAAATAGAGGGATTCAGATAAACTACTTCCACTACTGCATCAAAGCATGATCTAAACATTTGGATATGAATCAATTAAATTCTCCCTTTCACTTTGAAAAACTTGCCATGGGAATAGCTTTCTTTCCATATTAGTTGTTTGGGAGTTAGGGGGATTTTTTCCGTATTCAGGTCCCTATTAAAAAACATGTCCAAGGACAGTTAATTTGGAAATTTTTAGGGTTTTTTTTAAATACAGAAAATAGATCATGTTGTAATTTCTTTTATGACACAAGGTGAAAGCATAAGAGCCTCTAATATTTTTTATGTTCGGTTCACTCTGAATTCAGAGAAAAAATCCAGAGGAAAAAGTCGCTTTCCAAATTCTGTCATCTCTGCACTTGCAAACAAAAGGGGTTATATTCAATAAGCTCTGTGCTAACAAGGTTTCAGGTACCAAAAAAGAAAGCTGTGTGTTCCTCAAGTATCCCCAGAAAAGGAAGTGATCAGTCTTCAAAGCAACTGATAAATCATGGACAGAAACCAACAATGTTCAACCCAATAAAAGCAGCTCTTCTGCAGGGAGTTGGAAATCTGACCCCATTCCCAATACCTGACTGCAATAAAGCACGGAAAATCATGAAGCAACTACCTGACACTTAATACTGGGTTATTATTAGAAAACTATTTTCTTGTGGAAAAAAGGGGAAAAAAAAGTAATTTTCTTGTACTGCTACAAGAAAAAGGCAAATAACATCCCTTTCGCCTTTAAAAAATACTAATGTCTCTATATTGAGTTTATTTGCAGTTGAAGTAAGAAATACATGGGACAAACCTCCCCTAGGTGCAAAGTGATATTGCTCTGTGGGCTTCAGTGTAGCTATTTTCATTTATTCTAGGTCTGGACCTGGCAGAGGAATTTTTTTAATTTTTTTTTTTTTTCCCCTGGAAAGGTAACAGCTGCCAGCAGCAAACCCAGAAACATGCAGTTTCTGTTATATTTTGCTTTCAGATGAAATGGAATGTCTTCGGGGAGCCCAGAGGCATGCTAATGAGACAGGTTCAATGGAGATGGACACACCGAGGCAGCACCTTGGCCCCTGCTCCGGCTGCCCTGCGTGCGGAGCACGGCTCAGCGGCTGGAGAGGTGCCCTAGGGGGGGCATGGGAGGATTTCCATTGCACAGGGATTCTTGCTTATGAACTTTCATTAACACAGGGTTAATTTCTAAGGACACCGAAGAGTCAAAATGTCTTGCAATTGTTCCAGGACTGCTATACAGAGCCATTTTTGTACCAAAAATAAAATAATTATTTGGATTCATGCAAATGTATTTTGTTTGCAAAGGGGGTATATTGAATGTTGGACTTGTTTTAACTCAGCAAATACTGTAATATTAATGTATTCACTGAGTGGATTAGGAAATTTATCTTGTAATTTGTTGCTGCTACTAGTTGTCATTTTTGATTCCTCGAAAAATGAAATAAGATTTAACTTCAAAAAGTTCTTCTTTATTATCTAATTAAATAAAGGTGGCAGATTAATTGACTAATTGGTGCTCATGTATAGATGGAGACATATGGAAAGGATTTAAGATTAGACATATGGAAAGGATTTCTAAGATCTGTAAGACTGTGAGCAGCATTTTATCAGATGTTTTGTATACAACACGTGACCTGCACAAAATGCTGCATTCAGCATATACGCCAGATTCATAAATGGGTACATCTGAAATTCAGCCTCGTGGACATATTCACCATCAGCAAAGATGCAGACTAGTAATTCCATTTTGGACACAAACCCAGCAACGAGGAGGAATCTTAAATACATACTAAAGTGCCATAATAAATAGTGATTTTTAATTTTTTTTTTTTAGGGACAGACCCCACCATTCACACTCACACTGAGTTATACACAAACACTTGAAAAATACCCATTCAAGCGGGTGGCAGCACAAAAGTGCCAGACTCTGAGTAACATCTCAGCTGGCTGAGTTTAATGTGCACACAGAGGGACACGGAGGGAAGGTGTGGGGATTTAAGCCACTCCATCTCAGTATTAATTCACAGGAAGGTGGTCTAGACAGCGGAACTCAGCACCACAATGCACACACAGAGCCAACAGATACAACCACGCTCGCAGCAAAAAAAGAAAAAGACGGAGTTAGACAAGCCTTGCAAGGGAAAAACAGTTACATTCTGTTAGGTTAATGGGTTGCAATATCCCTGCCACATCTGCAATGGTTTTAGAGGATTTATACCTGTAGTGAAGCAAACGATGACCGCACTGCATTATCGTCCTTCAAATAAATACAATATATTCTTGAAATACTGCTTTGGTCAAGTGCCTGGGATTCTTGTTCGACTCTAGCAAAGATTTTGACTGCAACTCAGAATTGCAATGCCTATTTGGGAATTATAATAGAGCAACTTGCTACAAGAGAAAAGGTGGATGTTTTTACCCTGAAAAGAAAGAAAAGGTCTATGTCATCGCTACCCTGAAAATGACACTTGAACTTGGGATTTGTGTAAATGTAGTGATGAAATCTTGAAACACTGTAAGAATTTATCAGCTAGAGAACCCTTCACAAGGGGCCAAATTAGTAAAGATGGCACTCTGAAAGTTACCACCTAGAAAAAGGAGGTTTTTTATTCAAAAACAGGTAGAAAGCCAGCAGTCATTCTACAGCTCATGGAGGTGTCAGTGTTGGAAGAGACAGGCGCTCTGACTACATTGAGAAGAAATCCTATTTGTATTTTTCAAAATCCCTGACACGAAATAGGAATTGCCTCTATTCATGATCTTGGACCAGTCACAACTCAATTCTAGAATTAGCATCATTTCCTACAGCCTTATCCCAATACCCCTAAGGAGTTTAGCATGCCATGATACCGAAACAACTCATTTTTCAGCTCCTGACGCAAATGGCCCATAAATAAGGAATGATTTGAAGACACTGATTCAGTTTATCCTCTGGACTGTGGGTACCCCATTATTCTGACTGTACCATTCCATGTTTACTTAACCCAAATGGGATAGTAACTCTTAGTCAAAATATGCGCAGGTACCCACAGTGCCCACAAATAATGAATAAGGAATTTGAGGATACTGATACTTTCCCTCAATTTACTTTTCTGGAAGTAGCAAAATATCCCAGTTTTTCAAAGTTAAAAACCTTTACTCTTCCTAATCCTTACCATAACCCAGTCCCAGACCCTGGCTCAGAGAGGCCTGGGAACCCAGCGCCGCCCGCAAATCAAAAAGAATAATTCCTTCAAAGGTCCTGATACTTTCCTCTTGTTTCATCTCCAGGAATTTGCAAAGTCCCACACTGGCTGCTGCCTCCCTGTTTTTTCTACTGCATGGCCTCACTCCAGCTAAAAGCAGATGACACCAGGTTCCCCCCCCAGAAATTGGGACATCCCCCAGCGTGTGACACTGAGCACTTCTGACCCCAACCCTAACTCTAACCTAACTAAGCTTGGGAACTGAAGAGAGACTCACAGATTAGTCACGCTTTTTGTTCACCTGTCTGAAAGTTGCAAAAGACCACTGCCCCTCCTGCACTACAGACCCCAAACCTGGACCTTATTCCTAACCTTAGGTAGGCATGGGAAACATCTGCCAGCCTCCAGCACAGAACGGGAGAGCAGACAGCAGACAAAACAGGGGTTCAAACCAGCACGCCCAGAGCAGGGCTGATTATGGCAAACCTTTTATTAAAAGCATCTCAGATTGTATATTAAATAATTTAGTAGCGCTTACTTTAGGAAATCTAAGAAAACATGTATAAACTAGTCTCATAAAAACCTAATTTTATGTAGTGAACAGTGTGTGCCAATTTCCTTATGGTTAGTAGGAGTATAAAGCATCTCAATACACTGTGAGGGACTGAAACAGGCAAACTACATACAAAAATACACTAATAATACTGTTAATAACTTCTGCTTACTACTTATATAATAACTAAAGGAGGAAAAGGGAAATATATGTTGGGAAATCTTCTTATTTTTGAAAGGTTATAACCCAGCCTTCGTGTTCACTTTCACAATAAGGCCAAATTTCCTTTTCAATCCAACACTTAAAACAAGAGAGAAGTAAAAGACTGAATCAAGACTCTGTGAGTTCAGAGAAATACTGCATACACTAAAATAAGAATTAATAGTGCCTCAGAGGATCTTAAAAACTGTTGACAGACCCATGTGTCCCCCTATCCAGCTACGTCCGTGTGTGTTGTTTCCAAATGTGAGATTTAACTAAGTGTGTCAGGTACCAACTCGTATTTTTCTTACTTTCTGTCATGTGCATCAGCTGGTCCTTTCCTCTAACAAAGGAACCACAAATTGTCGTGGAGGTGACTCACTAGAAATACGTCTCAAAGATGAGTTCAGTGAAAAAAAAAATAGAAAAAAACATTAGAAAAACAAAACTGTCCCTGTTATAGTCATGTTCTCAGGTTTTGCAGAATCTGTGTTTTCCTGCAATCCCACCCAGGTTGCCCATTCCCAATTTGCAGGGCCCACACGCCTCCCCATGCACCAGCTGCGGCAACTGAAAGTAATTATCACTCCAGACACAATAAGGTGTTAAAGGTAGTGGCGAGCATTTTGTGCAAGAAGAAAAAAAATTAGGAAGAAGGGAACCTGATGAAAGGAGATTAGTGTCTGTTAGTCTTTTGGAGAGGAACAGGGGAAAGCAAAGAGGGGGAGCAAAATAATAAATAACCCCAATCCTTAGGGAATACTTGCATATGTGGCAGACAATGAAATAAAAGTTTTCTTTGAAGAGTGAGTTCCTTTTCGGATGAAGTAAGCGGCACCAAAACGAAATCACGGAGTTATGTTACAGCTGATGTGTAACTGATCAAAAGAGCAACAGGATGGAGTTATGAGAACAGAGGCTGAGAAAAACAGAATTAAACCAAAACATACTTCTTTGGAAAACAACCTACAGGACCCAGGAAATGGGAATAGCCACCGGTGGGCAGCTCGCGGAGGCTCTATCTAAGGAGCAGCCTTAGCAGCCCGTTCAGTACCTGTCCTGAGCTTCTTCGGGGGGGGTGGGAGGGAAAGGGAAGAGACAGCACACGCGGGAGGGGAGATCTTACTGGAAAAGTTGTCAGAGGCAAGGCAGGGAGGGCACAGAAGAATACGAGTTCGTTCCCAGGAACGGCAGAGAGGTCGGATCCGTTCTGGCTCTGTGTCTCTTTCCAGGGGATCTAATTTGCAGTGAAGCCCCTGGGACTCCTGTCTCCGGCACTGGTAGGAATGAGATCACAGCCTGAGTATTTGTTCTACATTTTCCAAGAAAGTAGATTTTAGTGCAGCAAAGGACTCACATAAGGATCTCTGTGAATGACTCAGGTACGCACACACCGAGAAATGTGCGGGAGCTGTAGAAGGAAGGGATTTCTTTTAGCTCTGTTACATTTCTGCAAGGGGTACAGGTTTATTTATTTACATAGGTAATAGCTACTCATTCTGATCCTACTTTCACCAGTTTTTTCTCTGAAGTAATTCCACTGATGATTTAATGCCTGCTGAATTGATGGTGGGGGTATTCCCAGCCTTTCCAGGCATGGTCAGCTCTGCTATGGGGCAGTGTCCAGCAGCTATAGATGAAATTGGTGATAAGCCCTTCAGCTAGCACAAAAACCTGGAATACAGGCTGTAATCAAGAATATCCAGTCTTTTCAGTGGGTAGACCCACACTTCAGCTGTCTACATCCTAATTTCTGTGATAAGTTCTGGATGCTGATCAGTCTCCTCTTTATTTAGTGAAGCACAAGTAGAATCTGACACTGAGCAATGTGAAATATTTCCAAAGGAATTGCACCCAACTTGCGTGCATTGTTAGAAGCTTCCAATTCAACAGAGCTCAAAGCTAAAAAATAGAGAAATTGAAGTCTATGGGGCATTCAAAGCAAGGAGTGTTTTGTACAGCTGTAAACTAATGTACATGTTTTCACAGAGATTTTCTGCATTTGAATAGCTCTGACTTCAAGCTACACAAACCTTTCCACTTGTCTTTTGTACTGGAGATTTTTGAATGCTGTAAAATCCCCAGCTCTGGAAATGTGAAGAGTTACAAATTTAAGCGAAGAGTTGTGATTCGGTTTGGGTTTTGTTCACAAATCTCTGCAAACCAAATGACACCCTTACTGGCAGAGCAAAATAACCTCTTCAGTGCCTCTTGCAAAACATCTTCCAGCCTCCTGGAGCCAGAAATTAGCTCAGATGTTCCAGAGTAAAAAAGAAACACCCAGGGCCAACTGGAAAGCATCATCACACATAGCACAGCAGGCCTGCAGCATCGACTCTGATGTGTCCTTGACACATCTTCTCTCTAGAGAAGAAAAGTGCTATCAACAGGTGACTAAGGAAGGGAGAGGCAACATATGTGCACAAATATATATATACCCACACACATGGAAGACTAGTGCTTCCTGACCCAACTTTCAGCTGCTGCCTGCCTTATTTCTAGTTACTTCCTTGATCAAAAGTAAGATGATACATCACCTTAGCAGGCACTCAGCTGCAACTGAAGGAGGAAGATGCTCCTTGGACTTCTTTCGGGAGTATAGCAATCTGCTGATTACACTGTTCCTTTAGAAGTTTGTTCCTTTAGAAATCCCCCCTCATTTCCTCCACCCACTGTTTAATCTCTGCAGCAAGTGCCAGAAATTAATCAGTACATATTGGGAAAACAGCATGTGGCACTTGGGGACATGGTTTAGTGGTGGACATGGCGATGCTGGGTCAGTGGTTGGAATTTATGAGCTCAGAGGTCTTTTCCAACCTTAACAATTCTGTGGTTCTAAACACAAGCTGATTGTTGTTTGTGCCGCTACACAGCATCATCAGTTCAGTTCATTTCCATATCACTGGTGCTAGAATTTTATGGGATAAATAAGTCAGATATGCCACATTCAATGGGTATGTTTTCAGTTTCTGAAGCTAGAAAAAAGTGTAAGAAGAATTTTTAAAAAGAAAAGAAAAAATCAGGACATTAGTCAATCTGCGAAGGAAATTTAAGTAAAAATAAAACTGTTTATAGCTTTTATTCATTGTGAGAGGGAGCTACTTTATACGGGCTAAAGTAAATAAAAATACTGGATGGTATAAAAAGTCTAGTAAGTACATGTCTAGAGGGAGTTGGGGCTACTGATTTTGTTTAAAGGCCTATCTCCTTCAAATGCTTATACTTGCGGGTAACTCATGTTGAAGTGATCAAAGTTACACATTGACACAACTGGCCTCAAAGTCACCTGAAGTGTATGAAAACATTAATTGATACAAAGGTGAGTACTAAAAAAGGAGCTGTTGTGGACTCAAAACTGTGTAGCAGCACTCGAAAGCTATAAAAGTGTAACACAACACATGCATTAAACGATTCCACGTTGTTAACACAAGCCATTACACTGATGCCCTGCAATATTTCCTTTGCCACTTCTCTCATATTAAGAGAATGTTTTTCTAGACCTTCATCATTCCCTGAAGCAAAAACTGCTGTCTGGAAAGAACAAGACCCAAAGCACTGTATGGCATTATTTGTTCATCCACAGGCATGAAAGGCACAAACACCATTCAGTTCCTCCTGACTGAGAAAGAGAGCATGCTAAAAAATCTTCAGGGTGATTCCTTCCCCAGCACTTTTGCTAAATATTCGAACTGTGGAAAAGATTTTTAGAATTATACAGGGAGGAGTCCAAAATTCTGTTGATCAACAGCCAGCAATTCAGATATTAAGTTGTTTTTGATCCATCACTTCAGTCTTTTTCTGAAATTGCCTCATGGGGAAACACTACAAAATAAAACTTCAATACTCCCATAAGCTCCAAATAAAGCTTTTCTCTTTGATTGCCTCTATCTCATCTGTCTGCTTAGATTTGTGTGTCTAGTTAAGTGAATACAGAAGACCATACACTTGAAATGAAAACTACACAGAGTACACTCTTGACTTGTTACCATAATTTACCTTCTAAGTGGAACCTCTTATGAGCCTACTCAATTATATTTAAAATGACTGCACCTTTATTTCAACACAGTGTACACGCTGAACCTGCGGTCGAAAATCCTGAGCTGATGTAAAATTGCAGAGCCTCATCAAAATTCATTGGGGATTCCTGACTTACACCAGCCCACCCAGAGCCCCCAGAACCCATCAAACTGCAATGCTTCTCCCACGGGGAGCAATACTAGTGTTAAGCAATAAAATGAAGTTGGTTTTATGTCTAACGTTGATTTCTTTTCTGATATAATACTTTAGTTTATGCTTTTTCGTGCAACAATACCTTGAATGCATGGCAGGTTTACACTGAATGACATGGTTTAAAAATACTTGTTAAATGCCGAAGGCTTGACAGTTCCTTTAAATAATACTGGGGAAAAAAAATGCACAAGAACATTTTGGTAGCGGAATGAAAAATGCTGCAGTTTACAGCTCTGTATGTCACCGAGAAATTAGTATAGATTTTTTTTTCCAGGACCACTGTCAGGGCTGGCAGGCCTAAAATTAGACATACCAGGTATGCACTTCACACTGTCCCTCAGGTCTGCCTGTCAGCTCCCTGGGAACAAGACTCCTGTATATTTCAATACCCTTCCTGCTCCGCGGATCCCCAAGAACAAAGCCGACGGGCAGAGGCAGCACTTCATGACACGCATCTCTGCAAGCAGGAAACAACCCATCACCTTGGGGGTTGCTGCCGAGGGGTCGCCTATTTAAAAAGCAGCATTTGGAAATAAAGAAACATTTAGATGGAATCCGGAATAGTGGGAACTGAAAGGCGGGTGACTGGGCTGTTTTAAAATATTCAGTCCTATTTTGAAGTGATAATCAGATATGAACTGAAAAAATAAATCAATGACTTCTCCAGTGATAAACTATCAATATTAACTAAAGGTCAAGAACAGTCAGATTTTGTTTGTCTTAGACATTGCTTTTCACAGCTGACATTAATTCATTTTAAACCTGAACCACTTGCCACTGCTTCTTTTTTTTTTTCATTTTTGGAACAAAACCTGACTGTAGGGTCTCATTTACTACATCATTTACCTTTATCCAATTACACAAATGACTGAAGTTGACAGTGGCATGTTTTTGAGTATAAATATGATAATTTACTACTGGGAAAGAGATAACATGATCCTTTTTATTCTGCCATACTCTGCTTGCAATGCTGCGCAGAATCTTAATTGAAAGATTTTTAAATAGTAGCTAAAACATTGTTTAGGTTTTGTTGTTGTTTTGTTAGTTTTTTTTTTTTTAAATAACAGCTCTTCAAGCATTTTCTTTTCTTCTAGTATGTGTCCTTTTGCTCCTGCTTTTCATCCATTCTAGTATAACCGACTCTGTCTGGATCATGAGTTATCATTGGCTGCCAGTGGAATGCTACAATGCAATTTGTCTTATTGAAACATGGGCTAGCCCCACATGGCTGCAAAGAATCATTCACTTTCTAATAAATCAAACATTTGGTAAAATTCCTTCTTCTCTGACATGAAACGGTAGGACAGACAATGCCGCCTGCGAACTGAGAGGAGATGGTGCAAAAAATGCCTTTTTTGTTCAGCGCTACTGAATTATTTTGTGATTAGTGAATTGCAACTACCAAATCCAAACTCGCGTCCTTGGCTGGTATTTTTTTTCCTTTCAAATTCAATCACTGTACTGTTTGTCTACTGTAAATAGAATGTTTCTACACTTTACATAATTATCAACATTGTTTTTCCATTTAACAGAGAGAAAATCCTTGTCCTTTCGTAATCACTGCAAATTTTGCCATGAAAACATGGAATTCTAAAGCCATGCTATTATATCTCTGACAATCTTGGAAAAATATTTATCTGACAGAAGGCTAAAAATTATGGAATATGAAAGGCTCAAAGAAGAAATAAATTAATTTTTTTTTGTAGTGTCACTAAAACTTTGGAAGTTACCATGGGTGTCACTTCTCTGCAGCTGTAGCTTTTCTGCCAAATCTTTGGAAGTCAGGTTATCTGGAGGGGACATCTGGGATTTCCAACAGTAATTACAATATATTTTGAACTGCGGAAGTGACATTATGGCTATCATCTCCTCAGGAAGAGGGATAAGCCAGGATGAATCCGGAGAGTCCATCAATCCCCACCGACTGCATCTGAGCAGTTCACAGCTGAGTGTTAGGCTTGAGCATTAAGTTCCTCACATAAGATCCTTCAGGATGGCTTTATTCTCACATTTTATGCTGGTGTTAGGGTCTCTTAATGCTGATAATTCTATCTGCTAAGATGTCAAACAACCCCCTTCAGGAATGTCGTTCCTAAAACATTCAGACATGTCCGCCAAGCCAAAGCTGCCTTTTATCTTATGATTTAGGAAGGGGAGGGAATTATGGCTCCCTTCTACCAGTTTATGATCCCAAGATTTAGAATCTGCACAGAATCTGTACCATATGTTTGACCACAATCTGTGCAAACTTTGCTCGGAACACAGTCCTGTAATGCAGCCCAAACAACCCCGTGGTGCCGAGAGGTGGCAGGAGGGGGAATTTCCATCAAAGGCTGGGTACGGCCATAAAATAGCAGTGACAACCTGCAGGAAGCACTGGGGCCCTTCCACAGCAATGCAAAAACAAACTTCATGGAGTTTATGGAGTCACAGCTCAGCCACAGACATCTTTAGGACACAAAGGAAGGCAGGAGCCTTGAGGAATCCTACATCTCGCTGTTTCCCCAGCAGCAGAGCAGTGTCAGCTGGTCACATCTGGATCCAGCAAATGAGGGAAGACCGCGCTACTTCACTACATCTTGGAGGTTACCCGAGATCCTTCTGTCTGGTTTGAAGACAGGTTCAGCTTGTGCCCTGGTTAAGGTTTGTGTTTGAGCAAGAGACATGTCATTAACACCAGTAAAACCAGTCCAGCAGCAGACCAGGAAGGAGAGGGCTCTAGTGAAGAGTTCAAGAAAATGGGACATGGTGCAAAACCTACTTTTTTAGCTTTCCTGACCCACAGACATATGGAAAGGAACTTCTCTTTAGAATGAATTTCATGGAAGGCTTACAAGAGCTTGCAGTGCTAACTTGTATGCTGAGATCAGGCAACAGGGAATTCTGGCTGGAAACAGCCAAATATGGTTTGTCACCACAAGATCAGAAAACCTCTCATTGGCTTCCATAGGCCAGAACCAGATCCAAAATACAGGAACATCACCTATCATAAAACCCCCTCCAGACTGCAAACTTGTGATCAAATATTTAATGCAACACCTGGGAATTCACCAAGTGAGAGTCAAAACCCAAGGCAGTAAAGGATTAGGAGCTTGCACTGCTTTTTGTATGGCATTAACTATGTTCAAGGTCAATTTAGGCTGAGTCTCTACAATTTTTTAAGATTTACAAATGCATTTACAATTTTTTTCCCCCTCCAATTGCAATTACAATAATTCTACATGTTAGGAACAGGGTCTAATCTGAATAAGTTTGCTTTGATTTAGCTTGTTTACATTTAAATCATGTATCAGTCTGGTTCTAATTCAAGCTCTTTACTGGCACCTATGTAGGAAAAGTCCATTATTTCCAGTCATTCTTTTGATGTAAACAAAATCTTTGTCCTCCAGCTATATCTTAACCAGGTTAGGAGGCACAACAGCTATGTAGTGGTATCATGTGCACTTCAGTCATTGCATATATTATTTTTGCCAACTTGTAAGTCAATTAGCACCACCAGCAGTCTACCTTGAGTGGCTTAATCACAGACAAATTCTGGAGTCCCTTTCCCAGTAGTGTAACTTATAGTCAGCCTGATCCCAAGGCACTAAGGAACCTTGCTGACCCCCCTGCCTCATCTGTAAAGTGGGGATAACAATATGGGGTGGAAGAAGGATGCACTGGCAATATTTGTAAAGTGCTTTGAAGATGCTGAGAGTGCCAAGTGTTATCATGGTTTCTAAGCTCTGAAATGTTTGATATGATTATGTGCACACATAATTTTTAATGGTAATTCAGAGCGCAAATTAGAGATGATATTTACATTTCTTCCAGGCAAGCTTAATTTTCAGTTATCAAGGAAAATATCTATTGCACAAATAGGGTATCAGCTATTCAAAAGTTCCCTCAGGGCCTACCAGTTCTATAGCATGCCATTTTTTTTTAAGCTGTCCATGAGATGACAGACTGTAGCAGTTCCCTTGGAGGTATTATGGATTACTGATGAAACAATAACCAGAAGTAATATTTTCCCATCAAAAACTGGAGCCTGGGGTTTTTGTTGTTGTTGTTATTTTTCTCCTAACAACACATGCTTTCAGAAAGACTTTGCCTTCATTTATATGTAATTTGCAATCCTATATAAACAACCCCCGAAAATACAATTAAATTCATAATGGACTTCTTTTAAGCAAAAGTCTGTAACTCACTTCTGTTGAAAGTGTAGAATTGTCAGTCTTTGGACTTGGAAAATCTAGCATTTCTGTTTGCTAAAGAAAACCATCTGAGGCTGGATGTGTTTAGTAGACAACTTCCACTGCACCTTGTACACTGCAGCAGTCTTGGGCTTTTGAAGAGACCACAGTGACGAACATGCATTTAAAATACAATGAAAAGAAATTAAAAGACAAAAGGAAAAATTCTAAAAAGTTAGAACTCTGTTAGGCCGCTTATCAGTGACATGAGAGAAGATGGTGCAGTCCAGAGAGCCCTGGCCAAAATACCCCATGTAACAGTAAATTATCAGAACACAAACTCATGAAGACATAGCAGTGCTTAACTCCTTCTGAAACCAGGAAGACTTGGTCACCTAAGTGCTTCTATGGCTCTGAAGGGTAATCTTTGTGTCAGAGTTTCTCACCAGCAAAACACATAAAATACCTATATAATAATAAAAAATAATATCTAATATATAATAAATATATTATATATAATATATAACACAGATGCTCCTTGCGATGAAAATTCCATTAAATGTCAGTATTTCAGTGACAACAAGGACCACAGAAGTCTTTGAATTTCCTTTCCTATGCTCCTTTACCCATTCACCTGCAAAACTGTGTAATATATTGGAATCACAGAATGCCAAAATACCTGAAGCTGGGGAAAGGCACCTCTGGTGCTTCCCTGTCGAGCTCAAGTAGAGCAGGTTGCCCAAGGTTGTGTCCAGCTGAGTTGTGATTCTCTCCAGTGCTGGAGGCTTTGGGCACATGTTCTAGTGTTGCCCAGACTCACAGTAAAATTTTCCTGTGTTTAAATGAATTTCCTCTAACAGCTGTGTGATACATCAGCTAGAAGCCAAAAGGCCAAATGTTGCCATGATAAAAAGTTCGCCATACCAAATAAACAGCAAAACCATAATCGGAAACGGCGTGTTTCAGTGTGCGTACCTTAAACTGCAGATCCTCAGCTCTGCAAGCTGCCCAGCACAGCACAGATCAGTGTGTGGTCACATCCTCAGGGTCCAATTCCCTTTCATACCTTGCCAGACTGGAGCCAATACTGGGGACAACACACTTTCATCAGAATACTTTTCAAAGTATGGGGGAATTTGGAAATACACCGTGCTGATTTTAATGCATTACAATCACTATTGCTTGTCTCAGTTAAACTCCTGACAGTTGGTTTAATTCATGTCTAGATTCTCCGAATCCTTCTCGTATTTTCTCCACATACAGCTTACCTCAAATGCCTGGACTTCCTTCAAAGAAGTTGCAAAGTATACACATTTCAAATTGGGAAAGCAGAGATACAATGCAGTGGGAGCATCAGACCCTGGAATCTCAACTAAAACATGTTCAAAATAAATAACTTGTCAGGATGTGTACACTACATCTGCATCGGGGAGATTTATTGACTATTAATTTAACACTCTTCTGTCTGAGGGAATGAGGGTGGCTGAAGATCCCAGCCTGCCGTGTGCCCCCAGTTTTGCATGTGTATGGCCACACTCTTTCCTTTGGGTTGCACCAGATAATGATGCTGGGTAGCATTTCAGGATTTTTGTTTGAAGACCGATTCTGCTTGAGTTTAGTGTTCCTGTCCTCCACAGCCAGAAAAGCTTTTGGTTTTCAGTTATGGTATTTTTGTTTGATTGTTTCTTTGAGATCCAGAGATCTCAGTCTCCCCTTTTCCCTGTAACCTTTGCCTCTCTTGGCTTCTGTTCTGATGGTGAAAATGCTGCGCGTTAAACAGACCCATCCAGTGCCACTAAAACTGGGGGAGAGAGAAAAGAGGGAAAAAAGGGTTGTCTATCAGACCCTTAATGTTTAGTTTCTTGAATGTGTAACATTTAGAAAGGTATCTGAAATAAAGGCCTCTCTATTCAAACAATCTGTGCATCAAACAACTTGGGACCTTGGGATCTCCTGGCCAATTGCTACGAGTTTGCACTCTCCTCACTCAAGGGAGGTCTGAAATGTCAAAATCTTCTGTCATTCCACTTGTCACATCACATCCCACAAAGGAACATGGAAGCCATCATCCACTCTGCTGTTTATTGTCATGAAATCCCATAAATACTCACTCTCCATAAACAGTAACAGCCCAATTAAAGCACTCTTTACCAAGCGTGATCATTTTCAGACAGAAAGTATTGATTTATCCACCTATGGGCACTGCATAGAAACATCTCTTAATGAGAATGATAGTGACCTCCGAACTCTGCTCTTTCACCCTGTAATATACTCTCTCAATTTTCTGTTAAGTGGTCTAGTGGCACATCAGCAGAGATGGAAAGACACTCTGATTCTTTAATGTCGACACTGGAAGGCTCGCAAGGAATGCTCAAATCTTCATTGTAATGGGAGGTGAACAGAAAGGTCACTTATATGCAGGGCTTTCAGCTTGTTTGACAAGGCTTCTTTAATAAGTGAAACCTTGTTGGGGTACACTTGTCCGTCAACTGCCTTTGCCACTCAGCTCCGACACAGCCAAACACAAACAGTCCCTGTCGCATCGCCTGGCTCTGGAGTCGCTTCACCTGCCCAGAAATCCTTGGCAAAATTTACAGGTCGGTCGGCTGGGGGTGTTTTAGCACGCAAGGGTAGGAAGCAAAAGAGACCCTTGATTTTGTTCAGCAGCTTAAATTTGTGAGCTTACTGCGTGTGTAATTGACAGCAGACATGGAGCAGTAAACCAGCGCATCCGTTACTTTGATTAATCCTCCTTTGGAGTGTGATATTGTTTGATATACAGTGCAGGGCTGACACAGGTTACTGTAATGCCACTTTACCAAACAGATTACAAAATTGTGCAGGGAGTATACAGCACTCGTGCAGATAAATACACACAAGAGGAAATTCTAACAGCTTTTAATTTCCATGCTTTTCAGTTTTATTGTTGTAAATGCAACTCTTTATAGGACTAATGACACAGGCTGGCTCGGCTGAGTCAATTACACCAGTAGGCACTTGGATCAGATATTTCTCCTGCTTTCCATTTGCACTGTCTACGCTTCTGATATTTGACTAAATTACATTGCACCGTGGTGCACTGGCACTTGCCATATGTTATATCTCAGAGCATTTTAAAGGACAATAACAAAAAATAATAATATACAACATGTAGTTCAAAGTGGGGACGCAGGCAGGAGTGTCAATCATTATGAGCTACATTCAGCAAATAGCCCGGAGTGTTGCGTTCCCATGTCCTCTAATCTGTGCTGGTGTTAAATGAGTAGGAAAGTTGGTAAGGATGCCAGGGACACTGACTGCTCTCAACTGTGTGGGACTACTTGTGCATGTCTGTGAGTGCGCGTGTTTGTTTGTTTTGGGGCAAGAGGGATATTTGGTGAATTTTAGTGCTCATGAAAGTTAGACAGCAACAGCACCATCTGTCCTACCACACAGAGTGCCGCAAACTTCCTCCACACAGATCTGCCAATGCACTTCAGCTCTGACCTCCAACACCCCTTCAATTCCAGTAATGAGTCTACAGCATCTCTTGAGAAGAAACTGTCAATTGTTCTGATTTCTGCTAAATTGTGTTATGCTTAGCAGTGTGGGCAACTGCCCACTAGTGACTAGCCTGAGGCCTCTAAACTCCAATCTGAACCTTGCCTTCTGGAGGTGAAGAGCTTGTTTAATACACCCAGGCACCATTTTATGAGCCCCATCTCCGTTATACTACATTCACTCATCAAAAGTAAGCAGAAAAAATCTGCATTTAAAGTCAATTCAGAACAAGGGATGAGGTTTTGTGTCTCTCCCTTCAGAACTTTCTCTGACCCTGGGAATTTCTGGTTCTAAACTCTGGCACAGGGTGCTCAAGGAAGGATATCTCTGTACAAACCAGTTTGCCAGGCATATATCCCTCGGGATTGAGTTCCATGATGGGATGGCAAGACCTGCCACGTTTGTTCTGAGAAAACTCTATAATATTGACAAAAGTAGATTTGTATATCACTGTGTCTTCCTTTAATTTGACTCAAAATCCACTCGAAGCACTTTAACTATGGCAATCACCACATTTGTTACCCACACAAGTACATGACAGTTCTTATAATAACCATTAAGGAGTAAATAAAGCCATTCTTAAATGTATGAATGTTCTACCTAAATCTTCTTTCCCTGTTTCAGGTACAATTTAGATCTGGGTCTTTTTTTGTCATTGTTTCTAAATGGCAACTTCCTAATATTGATATTTGGATTCTGCAGTAGTGATGCTCTGAGTTTTCACCTTTAATTGCAACAGAGGGCAGCTGGGCTATACTAATGAATTAAGAATTTGCCAGACTTGATCTGGTTCATAGTTGCTAAAGATGCTGTGTGATCTCTTCAAATCATTGGTTTGAGACATTTCAAAAGGACATGCAAGAAATTATGATGGTTTGGGGTAACCTTACAACCTCAAAGATTTGATTTTACTCTTTACTCAGCTGGCTAAAATGTTAGGCTTTACATTCCCTTCCAAATGGGTTAGCCTCAAACATTTTAATTATGGATATTATTACCCACTAGGTTGTTAAAACTCTCTCTAAATCTTGCTCTCAGATCTGGGAACGGAGATCTGCAGCTCAGGGTGAACATTTGGCTACAGCAGTTTTGACCAAATTAAATGAATGAACGATATTAACAAGTAATCTAATTAAGTGCATATTACTATGTTTGTGTATATTCCACAGTCCATGCCACCTACCATAAAAGTATTAGAGCTCATCAGTGCAAAGAATATTGCCTTCAACTCCACTAAAAGGAATAATTTCCCTGCAGGGCAGTAACACTCCTCAACGTGGCGAATAGCCACAGGCTGCAGGGTTGTGACTTTATGGTAAATAGCTGCCTCTTTCATCAACAGAGCAATGAATTGGAAGAGCCCCTGGTGAAATGTATGAGGGTAATTTGATTTCTTCAGGTATAAACATGCAACCCACTCGTTTTCAGGCACCGCTAATTAGGCTGGGTTATCCAGATGCCTTGGGGTAATTATTTTGGCTGTACTTACTGATAGCTGGGAGGGTTGCGAATGTCAGCCGTGTTCTTTCCCACCTTTGGCCACAGTCCCAGTGATTCATACCGCAGTGATCCCAAGCAAGCATCCGCTCTAAGGGGCATAATTCTACTCCCTCAATAAACATGTCTAACCCTCAGCTTCCATTAGGGTTACTTAGAGTTTTCTGACTGATGGTCAGACACACAGGGAAAACAATGTCCCCATTCCTTTATGTGCCTTTAAATGGAAAACTAAGAGAGAAGGTTTGTTTCCCTTTGTTTTACATGTTTTTAAGGGCAATTATTTTTCAGCAATTCAGTTCAGTGAAAAAATTGTAGTAAATTACACTGCCCAATTATAAAAAAAAGGAATAAAAGCAGGTATATGCAAAGGAAATCATTATTCCCAGTGATAAAATGCAGCTATCCATGGAGTAGGACACCACAGAATTGTGCTCCACCACTGATTACAGCAACATCAAGTACTAAAGCAGAGCCCTGCATTTTTGTACACTGAGACTGTGAGACCAAATCCTGCAGGAACAGCACCACAGCATGGCCAGGAGCCGGTCAGGGCTGAAATATGACCAACAAAGATCTGATATTAAAAGATATTCTTGGTATTGCCAGGAGATCACCTCTACATCACACCCCCATGTGTCATTTCCCTTAAGATGATATTCCCCCTTCCTCTGGGGGTTGGAATGAGATGATCTTCAAGGTCCCTTCAAAATCAAACCAGCTAGAGCCTCAGAGAGCCACAAAGCCTCCTGCTCCAGCTAAAATCTGGGAAGCAGCGATGATACAACTCCACGGCCTTGAACATCCTTAAATCACCCAGCAGCACAGCCTTTAGCTGCTTTAGGGATGAGAACAAAACTACCCTTCCCTTGAGCATTCAGTAACAATTTTTGGGGCAGCACCGTGCCTTTTGGACAGTCTCCTGTTCTGCTTGTGCACTGCAGCCTTATCCCACAGTGAGAATATTTGGATGGGTTGGTTATTTCCTCCATCCCACTTCACACAGAGGGATTTTTCTCTCCCTCCTTGGAAGCAAACTAAAGAGCAGGACACTCTCTCCAAGCCTGCACACACACGAGCAGCTCTGCTTCTCCCCAGTTTTGCCGCTGACACTGGTCAGATATTGTCATTTTCTCCAACTGAACCCTTTACGTGACAAAGAACTCCTTGTGTTGGGAAAGGCCACTCATGGGAGCAACAGTTTTCCAGTCTCTAGTGCTGATTTCTCTGCTAATAACACAAGGGGGAGAAACTGTTGTTAATATTCAAACCTCCGA
>WEIT01034499.1:110087-159064 GCA_013389985.1 Dryoscopus gambensis
CAACAAACGCAGCAGACCAGAGGTGCAGCAGCGTTTTTCCTTCGCGCTTTCTGAAAAGCATTTGAACCCCCATCCAGTCAGGAGGGAGAATCCATTCAGTTCTTTTCATCGGCAATTGTCTTCCCCAAAATAGCCACCATTATCAACATTTTTGGGCTCGGGGAGGGAGTTACATGTACCATACACCCAGGCACTGCTGCGAAAGAAAACCAAAGGGAACAAAGCCCATTTTCATTAAAGCTATGGTTAATAGTGGATTCTCAAAAGTGTCAGTCATAAATTCCAAATCAGAGATAAATTCCACCATCCACTTCTACAGCTCTACATTCCTGCATCTATAAATGTTGCAATATGGAGCAGTGGGAATTCATGTATGCGTGGGTTCGTGTGCATGTGTTTTTTTGGAGTAGATGGTGGTGAGGTTTTTTTTTGGCCTTTTTATCTTTTTTGTGTGTGTGTGTTTGCCATGTCTTTGTCTGGTGGAAGCTGCTTCTTCTGACCTCTTCCATCTAAAACTGCTGGGGTGTGCAGTTCCAGCAGACCTCAGGGGGCTTCAGCAGAAACTGTTGTTTATCATCTCATAGAAGATGTTTCTTTTGTGCACAGATCACACATAATAATGATAATGATCATAATCTGAGCTCATATGCACTGATCTTCATGACACAGACTGAAGAAGCACCTGAAGTAACATATTTTTTAAAAAATAAATGTGGGATAATATAATTTCCATTCACGTCTTGGCTAATTATGTGGAGGTGCTCTTCCCCAGTCTTCATTAATGTGGTCTCTCTAGTGATGAGCAAGTTTTCTTTTCATACTCCAGTCCATTTATATTTATTATTACAGCTGAAGGGAGTAGCTGTCCTTCCCTCCTTGGAAAAGCAGTCCATAAAAGCCTGTGAGAAGATTCCAGCCCAGAAAAATAAATGACATTTTATGCCTCATCCAGGTACCAGGTCTGGCACCACCAAATTATGTGAGCCCGAGCAGAACCTTTCCATCACCGTCCACAGGCTGAGGATCAGGCTCTGAGATACACATTGACATCAGTATTTATTCTCTTTGTGTTTCATCTTTCCTGGAAGGAAGGTAAAGCAATAAACCTGTGTCTTCCACAAGTAAATTTCCTTGTCCTTGGTGGTTGTGTTCTCAAACACTTGGACAAGAATGAGCTGCTGAGGAGCAGAAATGCTCTGCGCATTTTTAAATGTATTTTTATTGTGTGAGACTCACTTTACTGTATTTCTTATGTGAAAAAACTCCAACAGGACCTAATCTTGTAAGGAGCTGAACATTTCCAGCTTAAATACCAATTGCCCTTCCATTCCCACTAGATCATGAAGAAAAAAAATGCTTTTAGTCCTTCCAGCACTGGTCCAAGCAGGAATATTTCACAGGCATTCCTTACCCTAGATCTATGCCATGAGCTGGATTCTGTGCTGCTGGAAATCAGCATCATTCCAGTGCAGAAGCAGCTCCAAAATGCTTCTTCAGGGTCAAACCAAACCCACACAACCATCCCCTGGAAGTTACCCCAAGCCAAAATAAATGCACAAGGAAGGAACCACGGTGCTCCAAACCAGCTCACCAACAGCCACAATGGGGATGTATTTCCCCCTGACTTAAAATAACTTCCCAAGTAATGGTTTTATTTCGCTCTCTTTTCTTTTTTATATTACCCTTTTATACCCAAAACTTTAAACACTCAATTGTTTGTTTTACGATGCCTTTTATAGTTTTGGCAGCTAGTGCAGTGCCATGTAAAGAATTTTAAGAATACTCATTCACTCACAATGCAATTTAAAACTCTTCCCAGATGAACCAAATTTACAATATTAATTACTTTGTGAAGAAATCTAGTGGTTTTTAAGTTGCTTATATGTAGTAAATGGTTTAGAATTATAGGGATTTAAAGGCAAAATTCTCCTTTAAATGCAGTGCTTAAACATATATAGCAATCTAGTAAGAAAAAAGCAATGTGAACCTTCTTTTTTTTTCCCTCCAGAATGTACGTTCAATCTTTTTACTTTTCTTAGCTAGTTGGGAGATTTGTTCCTTCACCAAAAGAATGTTTCAGTGCAATCTAATTCCAGCTAGCAGAAGTACTATTCCAGAGAATAAGATATATTGTGTGGGTTTTTTTTCAGGAGAACTATCTTTAGTTTTAGTGGGACTCATAAGCTTTTAAACTACCTACAGAAAAAAAAATATCCAGCCATAAATCTTTGCTTCCTTATTTTTAATTGTAAAACTCTATTACTGTCGCTCAAAGGGTTAATGATTCTCTTGGCTGGAGGACAATTCATTCTAGGGCTAAACGCAATGACAAATAACCATTATTCTTTCCAACTGCACTGATAATCGGGACAGCTTAAACATTTTCGCCAGTATAAGTGAAACCATTAATCCTCTTGGATTTCACGATAAGCGGTGACTGCGAAATAATGACTGTGTCATTGCAGGCAAGAAAAAATGTTAACAATTAAAACAAGTTAGCCATTATCTTACAGAGTACCGAATCGCTTTCACATTTCATTAGCAATATTGTAAGTGATATGTACCTTATTAAAAAGCTCTTATTATCCTAGAAACCTAATTAGTCAAAATCTCTCAGTCACTTGTTTAATTTTCTAATAATATAAATGCTGTGTTGGGTAATGCACTGTAAGGAAAAGTTGGCTGTTTGTCCAAAAAGAATTTCCAACAAGAAATTCAAAAATCTTATTTAAGATGAGAGGTACAGCAAAAGGAAATATAGTTTTCTTACTTAGTATCAGGTGAATTAGAGTTTTGTGAAATCTACTGCCTGGGCATATAAGTATAGAAAAATCATTTTCTCCCCTCAACGTTTAAGTAAATTGCTCAGTGTTATATTGAATGAGAGGTCTGAGAAAAAGGCAGAGGAACTTTCTGTCAAGCTGCAAGAGGCATTTCCATTCTCCTCACACTCAGCCCTGAAGCTTCCTATAAATGAAGCTGATGAACTAACACCTGAGACACAGCTACACCTGGAAACACACGAGAAAGAAGCCTCTGCATTTCTTGAAGGCAGTGTCAGAGATCACACCTTCAAATCCTCCAGGCTTTAGCCTCTAAGCCCCTAAAAAAATACCAAAAGTAATACTAGCATTGCTCTGGCTGCTTTTTAAAAAACAGACGGCGGCTACTAAAAATATCTCTTGTTGTTTTCTCAGCCATTGTTTTTTTCTTGGTCAGCAAAGCGAGACTTGGGAGGGAGGGAGGGAAGGAGGGAGGGAAAGATGTGTTTGAGCACAGGGCTGTGCCAGAGTGCTCCCACGGACAGAGCGCAGCTCCTGGAGCATTCCTGGGAGCCCTCGGCTGCACGGCTCGGTCCCTACTCCCTGCTCTCAGAGCTGTGAAATATTAGACTGCAACTGATACAAAGGAGTTGCAAGTCAAAGGTCCTCTCTCAAAAAAGTGACTATAAGAAGCTGATGAAGTCAGAATACTTTTTTTAATGCCAAATAAAGCATGTTTGGATTGACCAAAACACTCACAAAATCCCACTGAATTAGGCAGATTCTTTCCATCTAAAGCTGAATTATTTCTTTTTTTTTTACTATAGAAACAAGCCCTGAAAATTACAGGAAATGTTTCATTTCAGATCATATAATTCATACAGATTTATATTAAAGGAAATATTATTTTTGCAATGAATATAACTTTTTCTTCATGAGAGAAAGGTAAAGATTTTGACAGAGTGACCTAATTCCTCCCTTCCTCCCCTTCTTCTCCTTGCCTCTGCTCTCCTACATATAAACCTTTGATTTGCACAGAGAACTAAAAAACCCAATTATTCAGAATAGAAATCGTGCACTATTTAACACTCCATCCACAAACAGATACTTAGGTAGCCCTCTCAATCTTTCTTTTATTTTGCTTTTAAATGCCCTACTTGCTCCCAAATCTAATTAGAGAGGCTGGACAATGCTGTTTGCCATGTTCTCACTGTACATCAGCACCATATTTTCAGTTATGATTTTGCAAACATTCATCTCAAATTCTGATGCCCACTAATTTAAATACTTTGCTCCTTTCCATTAGAGTGTCCCAAACTCCCTCAGAGTTGCAGCTGCAATTGAACTATAAAATTAAGGTTTGGTTTCCAGTGAGCAAATGTTTCGACATGAGATTCTGGCTCATATTTAGCAATTAAGAATGTGCATTTGAGCTGACAAGATAATGTGACTTCCCTATCTCTCACAGCAGGAGTTTTGATCCCATGTTAGTGTTCAACATATGGGTTTTTTATACCTTACATTAATGTGACTGTAATGTGGAGTCAAAAAACATTTTCAAACAGAGCTCCTTTCTTTCAGAAGGTTTTCCTAAAACAACAAAAATAATAGTTTTCATATTATAATAAAAGCCTGTGGGAGAGGAGTAGCATGGCTTTTTTCATTTGCCACTCCATGAAAAATCCTGACCTTACAGCAAATACTTTAACTAAACCTTATCAACTGTACTTTTAGCAAAAAATCAATTCTCTTCATGAGAAAAAAGAAGTCTAAGAGCAAACTCTACATGATGTCTCTCACCCTCTTTTCCTAATACAAAGGTGCTCAAACACTGCAGAGAGGACGACATGATCAAAGTCCAAATAACACCTTCTAGAAGAAGCCAGTTGCAAAAATATTGACAATTACCACAATTTTTTTTCCCTTGGTTATTGCTTTTGAGTTTTACACCTATCTCTTTAAATCTGATTTTATAAAATTTTCTTGTCCTTGAACTACCAATTATATTGGGGTGGGAGCTAAGGCTGTGTTTTATGCAGGTATGGGCTCAGTGTGTGCTCATCAAAACCACTATATGAGGAACTTCGTGTACTGTCAGCTACTAAATAATATTTGCAGCAGCAACTTGGGTCACTTGCAGATAGTTCAAAGTGAAAATGGCAGCTGAACTCCATTCCCCTAAAATTTCCCCACAGGTTTTAAAATTCAGGAATAATTGCTTTTCTTTGTTTTTCGTGCTGCTTTTACTACTGATATTTCTCCGATAAGGCCAAACCTGTCAAATCTTAGGTGACAGTTATGGTCAGGACTTAAATTTGCTTTCATCCTGCTAAGTTGATATTAGTGTTTTCTTGATATAAACACAAAGTTAAATAATAACATGTAACTGGCATAGAGTCTCTTAGCATATCTAGAAAGTACTTACATAAAAACATAAATGTGAGGGGAAAGCACTTGAATTAATAAACTAATATTCACAGGGAACAAGGCATCAAGACTAACCTACAGTACATGGCTGCAAATGTGTATTTCCATCTTCAACCCTTGTTGAAGATGTTCCCTATGCCACAGGAAATATTCTAGGTTTATTTTCCCCCTAAACCTGAAACTTATTAAATTCAATTTAGTCTGGCCTTTCCTAGCCGCTGGGAGAGGATGATATATTTTTTCTCTTCGGGCAGAACTGCGCTTAAACACAACCAGGGATTCATGCAAAACCATTCAAGACCAAGGCAAGTGCTTCAGGGGGGGCAGGAAAAAAAAATTAACTATAGCTGTATCTACAGTAAATTGTCAAGTGATGTGTTGCTTCAGGATGGGTCAAATCAGCTGAAAGTCAGATCCTGGCTTTGCCAATGAGTCACAACTTTATCAGGTCCTGCCTCTGGTTATTACTGCCAATGTGACCGGCTTGTAACGAAGGAAATGCTAGTGCAGAGCTCGGCCTGTCGTGTTCTATATCATCTCCGGGCCTCAGCCTGTGTCTGCAGGTGTTTCTCTGTATTGAATCTCCCTGGGGAATCTTCGGCTTCACAGCAAAAGCCGGCTGAAGTGAAAGTGATTTGATTTGGATCCTATTACAGGCACTTTACCTCTTCTATTTCCGTGATAATAGCAGATTGGAGTCGATTATTGTACCGGGAGGGAAGTTAATGTGTTGTCGAGAAACATTGGTAAAAGTGGCACAGGAAAAGGCACATAAATAAAAGTTTAGAGTGAAGCAAAAATCTGGGAGGCAAACCTGCATAAGTGTCTTTCTCAGCTCCTACCAATCTCTGAATGGCCCTGGATCCTTTTCTGTCTTTATTCCAATTTTTTTAAGATGAGGGATTTCTTCTTGTTTTAATTTTGTCGCTCCTCCACATCTTTAGGGCAAGAGTTTTCCTTCCCCCACCCCAGCCCCTGTCGGGAAACTCAGCCACCCAAACAGAGTTGCCGCAAGGACTGAGTTTGCACTGATTATCTTGCTTTGTATTCCCTGGAGTCTAAAAGTTTGCCAGCCTCAACTAATGCACCTCAGAGAATCACAGAAGCAGGAATGAAACCCTAGCTGGGTTTGAAAGAGGCACTTTATGTCCGTTCACAAAAGAAAAGAAAAACATTGAAAAATTTCCAAGAACTCCTGCTAGGTGACAAAGTAGCATTTGTAAGATGCCCTTCAGTGCTCCTTCAACTTCAATACTGAAACCTTTGTGTTCTCTGTGGTGCAGCTTCAGATGGAAGTGATACCGGGTTAGAAAAACATGCTACATCAAACAAGACGTGGCTAATAAGATGGAACAATCAGGTTTTGCTCTGATTTCAAAATGTTCGCTGAAAAAAATTTTGTGTAGCTCACCCGTATGCTTGATCATATTTTAAGTGGCAAGCTGAAAAAAAAAAATCGTCATTGAAATTGTGACTTTCAGCCAAAGACTTTTCCAAGCCACAGACATAAATAAAGCATTACTGAAACATAACCGCTGTTAAACACAATAAACGGGCACACAGCAGCACAGCCTGAATGGGGTGAGATTTGGGAAGCAGGGCGTGGGAAGGGGATCTGGCCAATTTGGGGAACATGCCAGCACAAAAAATACTAATGCATAGAAGTTCCACACAAGCCCTGTCATCTTCTCCTCACCCTTTTTACAGCAATGAAATAGGCAGCTCTTCTACTTCTCTCATTTCTATCTCCATCTTTTTCCTTTGTTTATATCTGAAATTAACGGCCAATGCCCCAAAATTACTTCTTTATTTAAATACCTTTGCTGCTGCTTTGAAAAACTAGCATTTTGCATCTCAAGTATAGCCTTACATCAGACAAAATTCTGGTTAACAAATAATGAAAGAAATAAATAGCACCATCAATTTTCTGAAAAAGCTACTTTTAAACTCCTCTTTGTTTTCTCATCTTTTAAGACTTATATTATATTTTTAAACTTTATCGCTTTTAGGGCCCTGTTTTCACATGACTGAGCCACACACAGCATTGAATTTGATTCAGCAGACAGTTGCTTGGGCATGGCTGAGTGGATCAATCAAAAGAGCACAATTTGATTACAGACTGGGATGGTCTAGAGATACGCTGGCAGCCCTGTTTGCATTGCTTCAGGGTCTTGACATTTCATCCTGCTCCTCCTTTAAAATACCCATAAAACTGATGGCTTCTATATTTTTGAATATCTTCACCTGTGGGAGGGAAGTACAGTCCCCAGGCACATCACTTACATCTGAAATTTGGCACATTTATTCATACCTATGCAAAGCAAACACCAGGGGAACAGAATGCCCTGCCAATCCCAACTGGAACAGCCACATCCACCTTTTCCTAAAAATGCCAAGCCAGACTACAGCAGTAGTCAGTGCCCAAATTGTTGAAAGAAAGTATGTTCCCTTAAAAGCCTCAAACAGGCAGAAAAGGGGGTGAAGTTGTCTTTTTGGGGCCAAGGCACAAAGAGCAGGGCTATAATCTCACAGAATCTACAGATTTCATGGCATCAGGTGTCCTTACAGGAAGAAAATGGGACATGCACATCCTGTCCTGCCCACCTTATGATACAACAGGCATAAAATTGCTTGTACACTGTCTGCACAACAAACTCCTAGATCCCTGCTCTTCTCCATTACCACTAAACTGTGAAATGACACGTGTCATTCCAGTAAAAAATGAAAGCTATTAAATTTTCATGGACGTTTAATTTCGAAATGCTGAATTATTTTTGTATGGAGAAGCCCAAAAATGTCGATAAATTCATTTTACAACCATCACATGGGATTAGGTGGATTTCTTTTTTTTTTTTTCCCTAAACATAAAAAAGTGAGGAAATTTTGATACTGAAATATAATTCATTTTGACATCCAAGAACCCCACCTACACAATCAATCCAGCAAAGCAGAGACCTACCTGCAGAATGTTTTGGCATTGCCAGGTCTGCATGTTGTGCAGACAAATGCTTCAGCTTCAAGGTATTGCTCAACTGCTCACTGTGTGTCAGACCACAACTGCACTAAATCCATAGAAACTTCTTCACTGGCCTGAGGGGCTTTGCAACACTCTGGGTCTCCGGCTTTTCTCACCTACCTTTTTTTTTTATTATTCCATTCCTTGCCTTCTCTCTTAACATTTTTTTTTCGGGCATTTAAAGATCACTTTTTTCCCCAGTTGTCCTTCATGGGGAACATGTTCCCTTCTCTCTTCCTTCCTCCTTTCCTTCTCACATTCACTACCCTCTATCAGCAGCATGAAAAGGGTAACAGATTCCTATACACAAGCTAATCTGCTCCTCTAAGGATTCACATCTGTGTGTCTCATTTGTTATAGCAAGTGGAAGCTCTGTTGGAAGGTGTAGACAGAAGTAGTAAAGCCACTCCCCTTCTATGGAGAGGCTCAAAGTGCGATCTAGGAGAAATATAAAAGCAAAATATAAAAGCAAAGTCTGTGTCCGCACAGAAGACATTCTGAACACATGACTTTGTTGCCTCGCTCTTATGCATCTTGTCTGTGGGTCTGAGCTTCTCCCATTCTAGAGAGACAGAGGACTGACCGATCAACAAAGCCAACACATTACCCCCAATCAAGTCCACAGTGGACCAATAAAGTCAGTAGAAACAAACTCCTTTCAAGGCCTAGTATAGAGAATACACCTATATTAAAGCCAGGTTTCCCATTAAATATATATATTGGGCATCCAAGCAGTGAATCACATGAAGACTGGGCAGTAGCACTCTCAGCCAGAGCCTTGGGTGAAATCTCTTTAAGGTTAAACCATCTCTTCATGACTATCATGAAACCACTATCTTCTCTCCAGATTCCTACTCCAAGCATATTTCCCAAAAGAAACCTGATGTGGAATTTTTGTATTCATCATGATACCACCCAAACTATGCTTATTTAAAGTTGAATAAAGGTTTGTGAAAGTTATTTACAATTCCTAATACTTTGTACAGATATTGTATCAAACTGCCAATAACTGGTCTTCAGTGTGAGGAAGAAAGAGCAGGATTTCTTCAATTAATCTGAGAAAAAAATCTACATCCCACATGAGGATTATTTTTTAAAATCAGCATTAATAAGAATAACATGTAGAATTTACAAAGAGAGTCTAGAGATCCTTTAACAGTGTAGCAGGAGAAAAACTAAAGAGAAGCTTTTATTCTGAGGTTACTAATGAAGAGTATCTTTAATAGTGAATAATTTTGGGTGTGACACAGAATCTTAAACAGGAAAAAAAGAGAAGAACTATATAATCACTTTACAATCCTTCTTGAGAAAATGGAACTTTTCCTTTCCCATTTATCTCCTGGGCTAAATAATCACCTTAAACATATATGTGAGCTTGGAGGGTTGTTTTAGCTTCCTTGAGGATAGTGCGAGAAATAATACTTGGCTAGAAGGAATGGAATCAGTCCCTATCCACATTACAGCACATTTGAAGTGGAACTGCCTCTGTGCATCACGGGGATGCTCCAGTTCTGATGCATTACCGAGCACTCTCCGTATCCAAACAAAGCTTTGCATCTGACTAGTTGTTACAGGCAACTGATTTACATAATTACTTTGGATTTTTTCCCTCAAAAACACACAACATATGAATTATTGTACTCTGTCTTAAAGTCATTATTAGCCAATTAGAACTCCAGGATTTGCATAATCACTCTTCAGTTATTTCTTGGTAGTCATAATGTGATGTGTGATTACCAAAGTCAGACCAGTGATTGTACAGTGGGTTACAAACTCAGAATTATTGAGGGGCTTTTATGCAATAAAAGAACCACCTCAGCTGTTCAATTTCCTTTCAAACTAGCATGAAGAAATCAAAAATAAAAAGAGTAAAGTATGAGTAAAATAAGGCCCCTAGACTAATGAACCCAAAAAAGAATAGTCCTAATATTTATCCACTCATGAGAGTGAAGGATGGGTTTTCTGGATTTCAGGTCTGATACCAATCCCAGTATAAAAACACTGTGCATTACACGTATAAGTCTTACAAATTTTTCTGGATAATAATACACAAAATAGATAGTGGGAAACATGCAAATTTGAGAAATAACAAAATGTGGCTGAATTCTGCATCATGTCCCCTATACAAAGCCCAGCCCTGGTTCTGAGCATGCCAAAAGCAACCATGACCACGGAGAAGAAAGGGCTGCATCATGACTCCTGTGCCTGCTGGGTGACAATGGAGAGGAGCAGGGTCAGCATGAGTTTTATCTGCAGACAAACTTCCCGAGCAGGGCCTTTTCCTCGGGATATCTCCTTGTAAAATGCCCCAGATACTGTCACACCATTTTGCCGGGAGCAGAGAACCACCCATGTGGATGATGAATCGTGTGCCTAAGTAATAGCCCGAGTCAAGTGCGGATGGCAGCGCTCACGGGAAGATGGCAAGGTAATGAATCTGCTCCAGGGTGGAGGGGGTTAAGTGCCTTGCCGGAAGACAAGTTAATGATGTACTGCTGCATTCAATGAAGATTGATTGAGAATGGTGTAAATGGGCAGTGGGCAAGGACAAAGAGACTTGCTTTGGGAACGGGACAGGATGGTGAGGAAGAGACAGATTACAGCTGAAGGTGGCTGGTGCGTTGAGTTGAAAGAATGGTCTCAAAAACCATAGGGCAAGACACTTCGGGGGAGATAATTTCACTCATGTCCCATACTGTGAAGCAAACACTGAACAGAATGGTCCTGACAGGTGTCTACTGATAACATTTGTGGTACCCAAGGCCACTGGGCTGACGTGATTAGGCAGGGGTAACTAAACAGGAATTTGGACCTCCTTCTTCAAGATCTTCCCCATGTTTTGAGGCAGAATTGGTATTATTTTGTATTAAAAATGCAATTTAAATCCAGAAGACTGAAATATGCAAAAATTCAACCACAGGGGAGAATAGGGAAGCACAAAAATGCAATTATAGGGGAGCCTCCAGCCTTGCAGCAAACATAGAGCACTAAAACCTCAGAAAAGACAGACACAGTGACCATGGTGAAGTTTCAAACAATATCCATCAGAGCGAAAGGCTGTACAATGAAGGTAAGTAGGGGTCAAAAAAATAAGTTCAACAGGTAAGTGACAAAAAGACATAAGAAACTTTATCATTATAGTCTAGCCTGGGTAGAAGAGTTTTAGAGATTACAAATTAACAGTCTCAAAATATATTTGATGCCAGCTAGCACTGCACAGTATTGTTATACGCATGACAAACAAAAAATAAGCTCAGTAAGTACCCAAGACACCAGTTCCAAAATATCAAAAAGAACGATTTTCATCTGATAACCAGACAACTAAAACCAAAAGTCACACACAAAGGTGTGCAGTGGAAAGAAATTCTTTGGCCTGGATACTATACAGACATACAGAACAGACAACTCTAATCTCTAGTCTTGTTAGCTTCATCTATTAAGTAAGCCTGGAGTACAATAGAGCTGCAACTTCCCTCAATGAATCTCATTACAGTGCTCATTTGTTGTAATGGAAAGGGCTCTTATTCACAATAACTCACAGTGGCTCACTTTAACCCACCCCACCTTTCTGTATCCCTCCTTCTCCCCTTCCAAGGAATCCAAAATAGCCCACTTAAGCCAGCATTCCTAGGTGTATTAGGTGTGTAGTAAATATCCAAGTGATCCCCATCATCATCATCATCTTGGCTGATGGATATCCTCTACTGGTATCACAGTTTCAGGAATTACACCAATTCCCAGGTGCATCATTTGGGTCTATCTTCTTTGATTTAGCTTGTCTCTTAAATTCCAGAATAGGACCAAGATGAATTAACTTATAGTTACTACAAGCCTATGCTGAGGATCTCAGTGCCTCACACTTGTGTGTCATGCTCAGAATACAGAACTGGGGAAGAAGGAGGTAGTGGGATGTTCAGAATGATGGTGTTTGTCTTCCCAAGTCACCGTTAATGTGTGATGGAGCCCTGCTTTCCTGGAGATGGCTGAACACCTGCCTGCCCACGGGAAGTGGGGAATGAATTCCTTGTTCTGCTTTCTCTGCACATGCATGTTTTGCTCCACCTGTTAAACTGTCTTTATCTCAACCCAACCCAATGAGATTTCTCCCTTTTACCTTTCTAATTCTCACCACCATCCCACTGAGGGTGAGCAAGCGGTTCCATGGGGCTGAGCTGCTGAATGAGGTTGAAGCATGACACACCTGCAATCACATAATAGGCCGGCTTCCTTCCCAACACTGTTTTTCTGCATGGGAATATTCACGTTATGGTTAGGGCTTGCAAACATCAGCAGGGCTTTGGCACAGCAATAAGGCAAGGACCCCATCAATGTCCAGCAAACCCTTGTGGTTAGGGGATGCTGGATTCTTCTAACAGTGTTCAGCATGGTGAAGTCGGTGAATTCTTTCAAAACTATAAGTAAAAAGCCTCCTGTTGCTCTATGACCTGAGCTAGTGGTCAGATGGTGTGTCCCACCCTGCACAGCAGGGCAGGGGAGGTGATGGCTGTCTGAGCAGGGTACGTGATCCAGCACTTCTAGGTGCCATGATGATGGTACTTTCCAATCAAAATATTTTCAGTTGAAATATTTCTCTGTTAAAACATGCTGAGTTTTGCAGTTTCTCCCCTGAGACAAACAACCAACCAAACAACCCCACCAAACAAGTGTCTGAGGAACCGAGACACACAAAACTTAATTTAGTCACAGATCCAATTTTCCATTCAAACCCCACTTTTGACTGTGTCTAAGTAGACTTTATATCTGCCTCAGCACAGGACAGGTTTTTTCTAGGTCCATGTTTCCTCTACCAAGCACACCTGGTCCCTTCCAAAAGTGCACTAGAGGGACGTATCCCTGCCTACCTCTAATCTTCACAGGGATACTCAGGTACATTTTATAAGGGAACCACAGGTCTGCACTACAACCTTTCACCTCTGAGTGCATCTAATCTTACACTAGGAAAAAAAAATACAATAATATGTTGTTCTCTTATTTTAAAAACATTTCATCTGTACTAAAAGTGCATTAATTCAGTTTTCTCAGTTCAAACCATTCCAGCAGCAAATGTAGCCTGTATAGAGTGCTCTGCTGCATGTCCCTTATTAGCTAATTCTCTCACATCAAGCTCATTTAAATCTATTTGTCGCAGACCACCCTCTTTAAAGAGAGGAAGGAGGAGGATGGGATCTCTTGCTACTGAGGCTCCCATCCTATTTATGACTGAGTGTTTAAGGATGCTTTACAAAACTTTCTCAGTCTCCTCTTGTAATTCAAATCAATTGTAGCCATAAAACAAAAAATTCTGGAATTTATATTCCCTCCCCCCACCCTATGAAAAAAAAAATAAAAGGTTTAATTTGATAATTGAAGAAATAAAAGGTCCTTTTCAAACCTGACATTAAAAATCTCTAATAAAAATGGGGAAAATGAAGGTCTAGGATGACAGTCTTTATCAAAGTGTATATAGAGACATTATATGTTCCAGTAATTGTTTAGGCCGGTGAATTAATGAATCCCTGGCTGTAAGTCTCCATTTGAAATTATTTCAGTGGTGTCTGCTGCTCTGCTGCTTTGGAAAAGCCTGTTGTCTGAAGCTCTGGAGAAGGGCCTTGAACCCTGCCATTCAATCCCTTTCAGCCCATCAGCTGAGTCTAATTGCCAGAAAGCACACGAGACCCCTAAGCCTGATTGTTCCCCGACCTCCTTTGAGGTTCTGAGGCATGAAAAGCAAAAGGGAAAAAAAAGCTCTCTTTTGATCTTCTGTTTCTTTCTCTCTTTCTCTCTCTCTCTTTTTTTTTTTTCTGCCTACTCCTACTCTAAGAATGACACATTTCTTTATATGGCTTCTCCTTCTTATAAAGACAATAATTAATAAGGCCTTTATAAAATGAGGCTTGAATTGGTGTCACCTTCAAGGGTGGTCCAGGGCTCTGAAGTGAAACCCCCGGTGGGCTTAGGCATTGCATGGCCTTTGCACAGGTCAGGTTTAAATACCCTGACCTCAATTTTCACTCTCCTCCACTAATGAGCCGATTCACACATGGATACAAAATTATACGAGGGAAAAGACAAAAGGAGCAAGGTGTAGTTGACACCACACTGGCCAAATTTTATTATCATCTTTGTGCCTATGACATCACAGCTGTGGACATTGTCAAAGCGCTGAAACCACTCACTTTCTCCCCCCACCCCACTTCTTTTTGTCCCCTGCCATCGGCTTTATATAATTACTTTCACAAACTCACACTCTCTGCCTATTATTTGCTCAGATGTCATGAAGCTGTGACGTTAGTTGGGACTGGGGACCAGTCTGGGTTCTTGTGTGGTTACACATGCAGAACTGGGTCGCTTTTCTTGAGGTTCTGCTTCACTGCCTCACTGTCAATTGTGAGGATAAAGCGGCATTATGTGTAGCTATTCTATTTCACAGGCTTATCAATCTGACACCAAAAGTTTAAAAAAAAAAAAATCATCACACCAGGGATGTTACGTGTCCATTAAAGGAAAATTGTTGATGGTTGACATTGAATGAGTTGTCAAAGACAGCGAGACACCCATTGCATAAGTTTCTCTATTAATGCAAAACGTTTAACAAGTTTATTAGAGAAGAAGCTAAAAAGGGGGGAAAATGATGCTATGACAGCCACACCCGTGGGTTGTAAACCTGTCAAATCCCGTCAGAGGAGCAAGGTCAGTGTTTGGATTGAAGACAGAATCAGCAGGAGGCACTCTTCCTCTGAGTCAGTGGATCCCACACCAGGCGCTTCCATAGCGGTATATAGGACAGTGCCTCAGGGCTAATTCACAAGCTAATGTTTCTGCCTGACACAGCCACAACATGCTGTTGATAAGCTAAGAAACAAGTACTAAGTATTTCTAGGAATTAAAAAAATCCCATGCCGCTCTTTGTTGCCATAGGAAAGCGAACTAATATTTAATCATGCAATTAAGTTCTGCCGTCCTTAATCTCTAACATGGTTTCGAATGGTTGTTGTTTTCTCCACTTCTCGTCCCGAGATGATGTGCAGGGTTGTGGTTAAACACTAGCAGAGCTCCTGAGAGGTGGGCTGGATTGATCCCTGTGCCTAATCTCGCTTTTCGGGAATGGTGTAAGGGTGATGAATAAATATATGCAATGATGCAACGTGCTAAAAAGTCATTGCACTAAAATAAAAGTATGCTATCACCTTTGGGACAATTTTGGAGGTCTCACCTCCCAGGCAAAACTCGAAATGAATTAACACTACTCTCGTTAAGAATAAATTACACTTGAAAAACATTTGTTTGTTAAACCCCATAATACAACTGTACAGTTAATAATCCTGTCATGCTTCTGCAAAATACAAACAACTCTGGGCTGCTAAACAACAGGTATTTAACAAGGTACAATAACTCTCCACAAGCAAGGAATTACTAAAAAAAGCAAATCATTAATTGCTGTTATTTTGTCATGCAGGGAGTTTCATGCAAGGAAAAAGAATTGGCAGAATTTTTTTCGTTTTTGTTTTTTTTTTTTAAAAAAAAGAAATCTCTGTCACCTCTTTGCCTTTTAGCTCTGATAGATTAGTTTTGCAAACATAATGTTGAAACATCCTAGCAGATGTACGTGAAGCATGTACACATACATATTCCAAAAGACAAGCACTTCAAAATATAAAATATCCGATACACTGTGCCTAAAATTTGAGAGAAAAAATGATTTTATCATTTTTTTTTTCAGCCTGAAGTATTAAAATAACTCCAAACACCACAGAAAAAAAATTAAAAAGACAAGAATTAATATGTTAACATGAATTTTGTGCCTGTGTAGGTGATATTTGTGAGTGCTGGTAGCAAAGGAGAAGAAGATAACATGCAAACATCACAGCCAGTTTAAAAAAATACATAATCTCAGTAGTGGCACACGAAGACATTTTCAGTTCAGCAAGATACAGCAAATTTATAGTTTTGATGGTTCTTTTTCCCCTTCCAACCATGTATATTAAGGACATTTGCTGGCAGACACTTCCTGAACCGCACTGGGACTGCCAATGAAAAACCAAAATGAGCTAATAACTCTCTTTGGGCACATGCTGATGGAAGAAAGAAAGCTGGAATAACCTGATTTGGCCTCACCAACAGTTTTTTGTATGACAGCTAATCAAGCCTGTAAATAAAGAATGGATTCATTATCATCTCAAAATTTTTTTATCGCTATCTATTTAACTTCCAAAGTGTTAGTTTGTTTATTAATATCTTCTAGGGAATTAATATCACATATTTGACATACACATTTCTCTTAAAATAAAGAAAAAATATTATGAGGTTATTTTTTCTTAAATACAAGCAAAGTATTAAAAAATTATACACTTATAACAGATGGGACTGGAAATTCTTTAAGTCTGATCTTTATTAAATATCTCTGTGTAAAGGTGCATTAAATAAGGCAAATTTTTACCTGCTGAGGATTTATCCTTCTGATTCATAAGTGCAATACATCATGTTAGGATGAGACCATAATACAACCTGTTTCCAACTCACTGATGAGGCTGAGGGAATATAGTTTTATTTATCTGACTTTTAGCAGAGTCCTATGGAGCAGTGCTGTAAAGTTCAGAGCAAGACTAAACTGAAAGGGAAGAAATTAACTGAAACCTTGCTATCCAACAAAGTGTTCTTCAATTTGTCCAAAAAATAAAGAAATACAAAAGTTAAGGTTTATAGGATCATCACAACTCCTCCACCTAGAATAGGCAGAATTTGATTATTCCTCTCTTCTTTCTGCACCATCATTCCAGTTCCTATCTCCTCAGATGCATTAAATTTCTGGGCTGTTCCTTGTAGTGCACAGGACAGCAAAACCTATAAAGCATTTGAAAGAAATGGAGGACAGTCTGAAAAGTCTGTCTTTAGCTCACTTGACTTGAACTAGGAATTGAATAATTCTGGGAAAGAGTGTATTTCCTAGCCACAATTACACCCCAAACCAGAAAACATAAAATATCATCATCACCCTCCACAGAATAAATTATTGTGATATTAAGGTTGTTTCTTTACACTCAACTGTTTACAGTGATAGGGTGAAAGTCAGGGATATATCTTATTCTAAAATGCATATAAAAAATTGCTTAAAACTGGAAATGGATAGTCTGAACTGCCTGGTTCCTCACTCTCTTACTATGTTTTAAAGCACTGAAAATCAAATGGGCTTTTTGGTGCACAGAATACTATTGAAATGGTAGTAAAGCTTGGCCACATAAAAACATAAATATCAACCTAGTGAAAAAGCCCTAGATATAGTAGTATTATCATATATCATACAGTAGTATTTATCTGAACATACTTACATAAAAACAAGTTATGATGGGATAATATTCACAAGACCTTCACTGGGCTAACCTTCTAAATGCTGTCCTGTCTGAGGATGAAAAGTATTTATAAAATTGCCAGAATTAATGCTCATTTGAGAGCAATATTTAGTTTTTACAGTACTTCAGTTACTCTTTCCACAAAAAAAAAAGGGGGGGGGCAGGGGAGGGGCAGGAAAATACCTTCTGAGACCACCCACAAGCAGCAGGGTGAAGAGCACATGGGCTCCTCCACGGATTCTCTGTGAAACGGCCAATACCCAACACAGCACAGCCTTTGGGGGAGTCACTGGGACATGAGACTAATGAAGACATCTGCACGCATTTCCCTGCAGACATGGCTCCAGAAGGGATGTCTCCTCACCCAGATTCCCTTGGACAGCAACATATTCTAACGGGTACCTCACGAATTCCATGCTGCTAAAGCGATAAAAGTGCTGTCTGCGGAAATGCTTCTCTAAATACTATCCCAACACCAACACGCAGCTAAAACCATTCACAATGTCACTAATTGCAAGAGTTCAAGAGTGCTTGAAATGTTAAAATTCCTCATCATTTCACTCAGCTGCTGCATTTCCTTGGCAGCATCACTTTGCATCCCATCTTGGATGCACCAGCACCATCAGCTTCTTCCCTCGCTAGAGATACCCGAGACCAAGTTGCAGTTTCCCTTTTTGCACCAAGCCTTGATGAAAATGCAAGAATTTGCTGTAAAATTGTTTCGTCCGTTGCAAATATTCCAAATTTAGGCCTTATAAATTCCAGCAGGAAATAAATCAGGTCTCTGAGGACATAGGAATTTCTATGCTGGGTCTAGAGCATGTATAGACCAGAGAATTATTGACATTGCCCCATAAATTGCCCCAATTTAGGTACTGAAAAAAAACCTGCATTATTTCCACTGTCTGTAGGTAATGCTGGCACAACGCCTTTGGCCAGAAGTTTGTTCTTCCCATTCACCTAAGAAAAGCTGAGTTCTTGGCAACCAGCTGCTATGGAAGACTCATTCCCTTCACCATCATCTCTAGCATGGACACAGTCCAAACAAAGTCCTACATTTGGTCAAATTCTACACCTATGGTTGAACACTGGGCAAAGCTTCTTTACCTAGTACACTGAATATGCAGGCATTTTTTGTACTAAAAGTTCTCAACTAAGGAGACTTTGCTGAAAGCTCTTATGGATAGAAAAAAAAATCCTTTCTTAATGAATTCAATCAAGGAGGAGCAAATGGAAACACCAAATGGCAAATATTTTTTTTTCCCTAACAATTACAGCATTATTTTATGTGAAATCTGTTCTGCAACAATGAGAGAAAATTAGTGTGTGTTCTATTGAAAAGATACTGCAGGATGGATTAACATTTATGATCCAGAGTTCAGTGACTTGAATGTTTTCATTTTCTTTTTTTTATATTAATTGGATTTTCCAGTGTACACTGAAGTGGTAAAATGCATTTAATCAATATGCTTTGGGACTAAATTAGCAAAGTACTAATTTTGTTGTGCAAGGTTATATTATGTATTGTACATTTTTAATCACAGTATTCTCAGTTTATTTCTCATTTGCCAAGCTTATGATCCCCTTGTGTATAATGCAAAGAGAACAGAGAGTCAGAGCAAGCCTCAGGAGTTCAAATATATAGAGGAGGAGTGCTTTCCTCCTCTATAGGGGAGGGTTTATTAACTTCTCATCCTAACCTGAGCAGTATGACATGAAATTGTTATGCAGCCACATTGCTCAACAGTAGCAAGAGCTGCAGTCACTCACCCACCATAGTTTCTTACGTATTATTAAACATTTTTAAGAGGGAGATGCCTACTGGAGAGATGTGGAAGGCAGTTGTTTTAGGGGAGCTGACCCTAAATGCCCCACCAATCCCAGGTGTAACCCACATCCTTCAAGGGTCATGAGGCAGAGGAGCAGGAGACTGGAAGGCAGTCCCAGTGGGCACTCCATGGATGGTCTGGTGCTCACTCAGCTGAGAGAGTGAAAGGACAAAGGATCTGCCTGCACTGCTCCACAAAGGGAGAAAACTTCCATGAAATAGCAGAACAGTGAGGAAATGGCCAGAGCAGCCACCTAGATAAGATAGCAGATACTCCTGTCACTGAGGAGTGTCAGAAAATATCCCATCCCTGCAAGTGTTCAAGGTCAGGCTGGACAGGGCTTGGAGCAACCTGGGCTAGTGGAAGGTGCCCCTGCCCATGGTAGAGGCATTGGAACAAGATGATCTTTAAAGTTCCTTCCAATCCAGACCTTTCTATAATTCTGTGATTTAGCTGGGGGTCTCTGTACATTTAAGCCCTCAAAATCACTGCGCATTCCTGAACAGGATTCTGCATCTGTCAGGGGAAACCAAGGCAGCTGGTGAAATTTCAAACTGAGCTTACATAAATGGGACAAATTTAGTATCAAAGTGGCATCTTACCTTCCTTTAGAACATATCTCACTGCCTCTCTTCTTCCCCTGGAGCATGACATTTGTTCCTTAAGACCACACTTTTCTGTCACCTTCACTCAAAATAAAAGAAGTGACATTTGCAGTGCAACACCACTAAAGGAAAGGTGATTCTCAAGATTCATTTTTAATCTGTGTCTTTTCAAAGGGAAGCACAGGTTAAAAATAAAAATAATGAAGAAAAAAAAATAGGTTGCTTTGGCAACTGCCTGGGGCTGGCACTGCAGTTCTGCTCCCATGCACACTTGGAGGCACTGAGGGACAGTGCCTAGAGCACTTCTCAGGTGGTGGCTCTGCTCAGCATCACCCTGTAACCACACGCTGTACCCGAAAGGCACAGGGAGGTCTTAACTTTAATGGGTCAGGATGGAAAGTAATGATTTGCTCAGTAGTGGAGAAGCAGTGTTAACTGCCTAAAATGGTCTGAATGGCTCAGATGTTCAAGGGCAGTCTATCAGGCACCAGACAGTGTTATCAGGATCACCTGTCTGTCAGCTGCATTACCTGGCTTCCCCTGATTCATTTGTTTTAAAGGAGTCACTGGGTTTACTTCAAACAAACCCAGCAACCAAACAAAGCAAAACCAGCTCCCTGCTAAGACCCTAAGAGGAAAGGGGAAGAGTAACATACTTAAACATAAAGTTGAACGGAAAGGTTTAAAATTTGCAACTGATGCTGTGCAGCAAGGAGATAAGAGCCTTCCAGACAAGTTAAAATGCAGAGATGTGCCAATCAACTCCAGATAGATTCAAGGGGTGGTGAACACAGATTACTCACATTACACCAGCCTATCTCAAGTTACTCAAATGACATAAAGGGGTACAATAATCACACACTTGTCTCATTGTGTCAACTTTTTAACAGGGGAAAAGCCATTGTCCACTTCAAGAGGAAACAGCAAAGCAAACCAGATCAGATTATTCTCAAGTGAATTGTCAGGTTGAGGGGGTTTTCTACTTATCTGATACTAGAGCAGACACTGATAGCAAACAGCTCACCTGACTGCACACAAGGACCCATTCTCAAAGGCAAAAAGCAATCTGTCTCAATTATTAAGAAACAAATTAGACAATCAAACTGGAAATTTGGCTTCTTTCTTTAGATTGCCACCATGCAAGGGGGTGACTGTGATGTAGTCAGATCATCTCTGCTGGGATTCAGCTGCCCACATAAACAGACAGTGGAAAAATATCAGACCAGTGTTGCCTGGGATACAACCCTGGTGCCCTTAGGCAGACAAAATACCCACTTAGAATGGGGTGAACACTGGGAAAAACTATTATGGGGCACCTGGGAAAAGAAATTTTTCTTCTTGCTTACAGCTCTTTTGCATTTATTCCTCACAGCACTCATGGCATGGACCCTGAGACTGGCTGCTGAGAAGTGTAAAGCTATTTGGGGTGGTGAAATAAGCAACATTTGAGGTCATTACTAAAAATGAAAATCTATTAGCTCTAAGTGGGCAAGGGCTCTGCTCTCTCTGAGCCCTCTAAGTTACCAAACACAAAGCCTGCTCAGTTGGGCTTTGCATTTAAGGGGATTGCACTTTAAGACAACTCAATCATTCCTTCCATGTGGGTTTTAGCACAGAATATATGCACAGTTTCAGTACAAGAGTGACGGGAGGCAGTGTCAGCTCATATCAACTGGAGACTTTGAATTAGCTTCAGAGAGCACTGGATCTGTTCTCTTCTGTCTGTAAAAGGCACATGATACTATTTTCTTTAACCAGCTCTCCAAGGATGCTGACACAGTTTAGAGAAGGGCTGACCTTCTAAGCTACTGAGAAGGCCACTGATGAACTAACCTTTCTTTTCCAGGGTCTCTCCTGGCTTTGTTGCAGTCTGAGCCTTGCTGCCCAGTGGGTCTCTTACTGACCAGCCAGACACAGAGAGGAAACCTTGGGAGGTTTCACACCACATCCTACACTGGGCCAACCTCAGGGTGCCCACGAACTGAAAACAAGGAACCAATTGGGGTTTTTTGTCAAACAAAAATTCCTTTTGGGGGATTAAAAATTGATAATGCTAAGAGGCTTTTCCTGGTAAGAACTGACAGTCAGCTGCAGATCAAAGGACTAGACTCTGTTTTCTCTTGCAGTCTCCACCAACTGCTCCCTTAAAGAGTTGCACCTGACCAGATCAAAACATAATTTTTTTTAGAGGTACATTACTTTTTCCTTCCGAAAGAGTAATTCTCATCAAGATCCAAGCAAACCCTTGCAACTACAAATTAACACCAAGAGAACATAAAGTTTTCTGATGCTAAACCAAATTTATAATAAATATCAAACATTTTGTTGCACTTTGGGTTATCTTTCTTCTAAATCTGATGTACCCCTCAAACCTGAACAAGCTGTTAGCAGTTGTGGATTCCTTCTGCTCCAGCTGTAAGAGTCAGTGGAGTAGCAATACCGGACTTAAGTGTTAGACTTTATGCCCTGCTCTGTTCAGTTTTCTTCAGTCTTTCTCCATGAGATCTCCACTTCCAGGACTATTCCTTGGTGTAAAAGTGTGGTGGCTTGTGTGCCCTGTTAGTCCTAAGGCTGGAATTGCTCCAAGTCCTGTGGAGGTTGTACTACAGAGCCTCACTGAACTGGGGCTAAGTGACTTTTCCCCATTGCTACTTCAGCTCCCGGTATTTAAGTGCATATTTCACAGAGTGTCTCGACCACAAGACCACCAGGGTTGTGTTTGGGTCTTTTTATTTCAAAGCTTGTGGTAATTCACAACCACACATCTTAGATCACAGCAGAGCCCTAAATGTAAAGTCCAGCAATGTGAATATGAAGATAATTAGTAATCAGAACTTCTCCTTTCCCCGAATCCTCGTGTTCCTGGAAAAAACATTACCACAGCACTAAAGTGAGGAGATAATAAGGCTTTTTCTTGACACCATCAGACTGTCTACATCCTAGTCTGAACAGCTTTTGCAGTTTTAATATTCTCCCTGCACCCCTATAAAACAGGAAGCATTTTCTGTGCTTTTACTCCACCCAGTGCACAGAAGTTTTGTGACTCTGCCCCCCAGGCTCCTGTGTGTTATTACTTCAAAGGCGCTGATCTCTTTTTAAATGTCCCTTTTGACAACTCAAATATCTGAACTGGAAGTCAAAATTGGCTAAACTGAGATCTGATAATCGGCAGTTTTACTTCCAGCCGCATCCTATGCTTGCAGTAATAAAAGCAGTGATTATCTTTGATATGGTTGATGATGTTAGCAGGATAGGAGGCATTCCAGCTGCTTAATTTAATTTCAAATCCCAGTGATAGCATCTAATGGCTGCAGTTTAGCTACTGCTACAGATTTCATTTTGCAGTGACCATTGCTACTGTCAAGGTAGCTTTATATTCCCACCTGACTGCAGAGGCCCAGCAGAAGATCACTCATCAGGTAACCATCCTGGTTTTAGACAGCACTCTGGATCACTTACAGTAAAATCCTGGTACTGATTAAATTAATAGAAAACCTGACCCACCAAAAATTTCTTGATACTACTAATAAATTAAGAACACAGATGATAAAATTCAAAATAGAGACAGCCAGAAACCTTTGTGAACTACGAATTACTGAAGTTTCCTGTTGGTGGTAAGATTACACGTAGCGACAAAATTTAAGGCTGTGCTACTCTGTCCTTCTGTCTCTTTTCATTAGAAACACCCTACAGGTCGGTGTTCTACTTTTGTATATGGAGAAACATACACGGTCAAGGCCACATTCTGCCAATTTCCTCTCTACTATTTTCTTTATATTGGTGGTTTTCATAATAATTATCCTCATCGCTAAAAGTGGTTCTGCTTTTTCCTACCTATACACTGCAAGTTAGCTTAGTCCATCACAACTATCCTCAAGTCTCCACTGATGCCAGAATATAACACTGGACAGACAGAAAAGAATTCAAAACAACAGTGAGAAAATTTGCCTGTGTCTCCCAGTGGTGGGACTCGGAATAATGGGGTGACAGAGCAGAGGGAGGCAATGTTTGATCACTTTTTTTAGGTTCAAAGTCTCTAGCTGGCATGAACTACAACATTCTGCTATCTAGACTAATTTATCAGCACCTGAACTATCCCAACCTCTCTTCTGTCAGCTGGAGCAGCAGGAGCAGCAGTTTGGGGCTTTGCTATTACAAGAGAAAACAAGACCTTCATTTTTGGGATTTGCTGTTATTCCATTTACCTGTGCGGGACAGACAGAAGCACTCCCTCCTCCCTCTAAATTCCCATATTTATTTCCTGAAACTCATTTCCCATGCCTTGCCTTTCTTTACCCTTAAAGAGCTGAAACAGCCATGAGAAAAGAGCCACTAATTAAGACATCCTGACTTCCAAGACCTTCCCGAAACAGAGCGCGCTTGTTCGGGTCTCTCTGTTTCAGGAGGCCTTGCTCAGCATGACAATGGTCAGGCACATTTCTGAACCACTCCGGAAAACTGGATTAGAATCAAAGCCCAAGATCCCAAGTTTAAATGATGACAAAAGTATCTGCCTCAGTGTTTGTGGACACCTTTGGTACAAAACAATTCTGCTGCCAGATCAACACAGAAACTGCTGAGCTTCTCTGGCAGATTAACATGTGACTCTTCACTATTATTCTCTGTATTCATTATTATCCTCTAATGTCAAAGACAAAAGTGAGCAGACCCTGTAGACAGAATAACAACAAAAAAATCTTAATTTTGAAGGGCATCTACTGTTAGAAGAGTCTGAAAAGGGCATATGAACTAGAAAAGCACAGAAATCCCAGAGGCTGGCACATTCATGTCCTGATTTTTGGTGGACATGCTGCAACACAGACACAATCTGTGGTTACCATCATCCTGAAGTGGGGCATCCAGCCTGTTCCCTGTTTGATCGAGGACAGCCACCAGAAATGGTGACAAATGGAAACAAGCTGGACTAATCGTAAACCCCACCCTGGTTTCCAACACAGCCTTTTCCAGAATGATCAGAGTTTATAGGAATTGTTGTGTGCTTGTGTGGTAGAATGTCGGTCAATTACCTGGTCAACCACAGCACTGAAGTGGACCCCATTAAAAAGAAACAAGAAGAAAACTGGCCAGCTACAAACAACCTGCCAGTCCTAGTTTCATCACTGGGTACAGTATAATTAAAAGATGAAATGGATGAGTATAATTAAGAGATAAAGAAGATGAAATGTGGTTTTGTGACACTGCTCTGGGCATATTGTCATGGCACTGCATCCCAGAGCACTGGATAGAGCCACCCGGGAATCACAGCTCTTATTAGGCAACGAAGATAAAGGAAGATATGTACTAAATGGAAGGTAACAGACAAATGGGTGAATCTTGGACTGCAAAAACAAAATCGGGCAGCACAAGACCTCCTTCTCCAGTCCCATCTAACTCCCAAGAAAGTTGTGGAGTGCATCATGTTTAATGAGATATGAAGAAAAAGCAGAAGCGAGACTTATTTGTCCTTGCAAGCTGTCAATCACCCCCCCAAAAAAAACCAAAAAACCCCCAAACAAACAAAAAAACCCAAAACAAAACAAAACAAAACCCACCACAAGCAAACAAACAAACAAACAAAAAAAACCCCAGGGCTTCCCTTCTTTGTAGAGGACTCTGGTTCAGCAGGCACAGTTTGACAAAACCTGCTTCTAGCCCAAAGGGGAAGTAAGGGTTGCAGGGCTCCGAAAGAGACCAGAGGATAGATGGACTGGGTTAGGCTTTTGAAGCTTTTCTGACAAAGGAAAGGAAGCCAGACTATAAAAAATACATTATGAAAAATGACTTTTTTTCCATATCCTTCTACCTTTTAAACATACTTAATGCTGCTTGTTCTATTAACCTCTTCTGAACTGCAGACTTCTGATTTGTTGAAATAAAGATGCTGCTGTACCCCACTGCTATTGCAATATATGATAAAAGCCAGTAGTTCTCACAAAAAACCCTGCTGAAATCATTAGCAGTCTCCCAGAGTAAGGGCTGTGTCAGGTAGTGACAAATCCTTTTAAAAAGGGAGCTTGAAATGAAAACAACTTTTTTTTTTTTTTTTTAAATATGTCCATGTGTCTGTGCACTAAAAGTAGAGAAAAATTCTCTGCTGGAGACATTTTTGACTGGATGAGACTAAGATAGGAAGCAAACAAATAATAAGGAGAAAGGGGGAAAATGTTATTTACAGGAAGTTGGTGAGGAAAACACTGCACTGCTCTCACTCCTGGTCCGAATGTGTCTCCCTCGTGTGAGTCCCCAGCCCTCAGCAGGGTCCCTGCAAGCCCCTCAGCCCCGGCTGGGTGAGGGTGGGGATGCGCGGTGCTCCCGCCGCCCTGGCCTGGGAGCTGCTGCCCCGCTGACCTTGGCAGCTGAAGGACCCAGATGCCCAGCTCCAGGAGGAATCTCTGCAGCAGTGTCACTGGGTGTCAGCTCATCTTCCCTGCCCTCCTCCTCGGCGCCGCTGACAGACCTGCCTGTGGGGTCTGGTGTGGGGTCAGCCGCCGCTGTGCTGCTCTGTCCTCCTTGAAGTCACTTTCCTTTGATTTCTGAGCATGAGGTGCATTCTCTTGACAAGATGCATCTGCAGTGTCTGATTAGGGTAAAAGAACCGTGTGTGGGGAATATTCCCTATACTTTTATGTGTAACAGCATGCTGGCTGCCAGCAGCCCAACTGGTCTGCAAGTGACAGATGAAACTTTGAGCCTTCTAGGAAGCAGAGAGGCAAAATATTCAAGAATAACTGTATACAGATCTTTATTTTATCGAGGGTAAAATAGCCAGCTTTTCACATTTCATGATTTAATCTATTTACTGGAAATAGCATAATGGAGACGTTAAATAAAAACTAATAGGCTAATAAAAGCCAAGCAGGACAGAGATATAATATGTCTGTTTATTATAAAAGCACCATTACTAAAAACCAGCTTATTTTTCTACTTCTATTTGCAACAGTAAATTTAAGACTAAAAAAAAATTATACAACTGCCTCATGGAGCTTTCTTTTTATCTGAAGGGTCTATGAATATGAAAGCGTATCAGGGCCAAATCCAGAAGGTCTCACTCAAGAAAAACTGATTTTAGTGGAAATAAAGCCTGATGGACTAAAGGATTTGGTCAGTAATTTATGGGACCCTTATCTCTGATCCACCTTCTAGGAATGCTAGCTTGTGGTACAGAGCAATGTAATATGCTTAAATATCTATGATTAATTCGGGTAATCTGGTTTATAGAGCCTGCTTATGTAAATGAAAAGGATTTACCTTTATGTCTGAGATGAAAAAAATATACATCAGATACAGCGAACCACACATTACAGAAAATGGCCTGGCTGAATTGTATTAATGTCTCAAAAATGTTGAGAAATGCTGTATCTTCTCCTTAAGCCAGTAATCATAGTACCTACAAATTGCATATCTTATCCTACTTTACACATATGCAGAAGTGGGCAGCGGCTGTTTTGAAGACGGCATATCTCTCATTTGTACTCCTTACAACATGCTTTTCAAAGCCTAACACAGAACTGTGGCTAAAGACTTTCAAAATGAGGAGAGGGCTGTGAGGGATTAATGCTTTACCTGGGAAATGGAGCGGAAGTCAACTATCAAAGCAAAACAGCAACATTCCCGCGGGCCTGGTCTTAAGGACGGAAGGTTTTCATGTGCTGAAGTGGTGATTCAGTTCAAAGTCTCAGGGAGAACTCCCTTTGTATGTCTGTCCAACAAGAACTACAAATTTACAGATAGTAAGTAGAGGAGGGAACAGTGTGATCATCTTGTCTGACACTCTCCAAAGCATAGTTCTCTGAGCTTGCTCTGGCTTGAGAAACAGGCTGTCTCCTGGTCCAAATCCCTCTGCCATTTCCACTGGCATCTACGGATAATTCCCTGTGCTTCAGTGGAGCAGCTCTAAAGACACAGATCCTTGATAAATAATTCCCACTGGACTGACAGTTGTCCAAATTCAACAGCAAGGAATTCTCTGAATCACCCTTTCTTTGATATATTCAGCATATGGAACAGCCCCATCTTTGGTAGCAGATCACCACTAAAGAGCCTTCGAGGTGTGTACAACATGGAACAAACTTCAGGACAACCCTCCATTTTCCCTGCTTCAGTAGGGAAAGTTTCTTAATGTTATATTATAGAATCAGAGGACGGTTTGGGCTGGAAAGGACCTTAGTGATCATCCAGCTCCAATCCCCTGTACCATGAGCAGGGACACCTTCCACTAGACCAGGTTAGTCCAAGCCCCATCAAGCAAGGCCTTGAACCCTTTCAGGAATGGGAATTTTCTGTAACTAAAGCCACTTCCCAGGTCTAGAAGAAAAACCTGGTCATTTACAATGGATAATAGTGATTTTAACATTAGTTAACACAATATAACATGCAATCATTTCTCAAAACGAGAAAAGCAGATGTCATTTTGAAGAAAAACTGCAAGTTCTGCATCTTCAGATGAAATCAGGAAAGAGAAATGAGGGGCAGGGGTTCTAGATCCAGCCGGGACAAGATGGAAGCTGATTTATTCCACCTAGCATTAGTTGAAAGGTAACTGCACCACTGCATTTCTGAGATGAACAAGAGTACAGTTGAATGGAGTTAGGCTAAAACAGACTTCAGCAACAGAATGTTTAAGCTAATATTTTTTCCTCAGTACATCTTATTATATCTACCACACTGGGCAATGCAACCCCTGTACACAGCTCCTACAGCCAAAATCAGCTTAGTAAAATCAAGTTTAGTAAAGCAATGTAAATAAGAGAAGACATACCAAAAAAACCCACTTCTGATTTCATATTTAAGTGAAATCACCACCCTCAACCAATACAGATGTTCATGAAGAGATAAAACATCTCAAAGCAAAGCATCTGTGTTTGTGCTGCTATTTCAAGTCAAGGCAATTACAGTGATGTTATTAGGAAAGATCAGGAAGGGAGCAGTGTTGTCATATAGGGAGAAGAGAAAACAAACCGCTAAGCAATCATGTAGAACATCTTAAAGCTGGTGAGGGAACAAAGCTTAGCACTGTCAGGGTATTGATCTGTTCCAGAAGGTGCAGAGTTCTGCACCACTGTGATTGCCTTCCCTGCTGGGTTTAGAGAGGGCTGAAAGAATACAGTATTGATCTGGCCCAGTTCCTGAGAAGTAACTTAGTGATAAACACCGACTCCAGTCCACGGCTCTGACAGCAAACTGTTGCAAAACAGCAGAGCTCTGTCATGCTCACAGCTCCTGTTATGCAGATAATACCTGAGCAACACCACTGCCCACTGCATTTCCAGTGGGAAAGTAATGCTGTACAGCAGCAAGAATGTAATGCCTGAAGACTCCATTACTGTTCCCATTCTTTTCACTCAAGTATGACAAGGTATCTGAGGAATGCAGGGTATTTTATTATTTATTCTGCATTCAGAAAATACTGAATATATAAGGAGGCTTCACCTTAGCTGAAGCCTAGTAGGAAATAAATCTAAAGTTCTGCATTTAACAAAATAGTTTTTCCTCTCTTTCTTGCTGTTCACTGTAATGCCGTGGGAAGACAGAAAAACACTCTCCTCATTTATTTTCTTGCCTATCAGTGAAATCTTGTCGTTCCGTAACAACTGGGCACTCCAGAGAAAGCATTTCTTGTCTTAACAGTAACAATGCTGTCCTACAGAGGTAAAACTCATGCTAGTAATTGCAGCCTGGAGAAAAAGGCCATCATGCACCTGCACTTCAAAACTCTTGGGCTGCAGTTGCATCCCCTTTCTGGTGGCATCAATCCTCAGTGGCACTAGAAAGCAGCAGACACAGGCAGGCAGAGAAGGAAGAGATTTTAAGCCCTGACTAATGAGACCACAAACTTTAGGCAGTTAAACTACAGACACGATGGGTCATTCAGGGCAGCTCTAGGAAGTATTACAAATCCTAAGTGTTGGGGCAAAAAGCAACCTGTTCCATGGAGTCCTCAGCAGTTGACTTCTGTCCTCTCTCAGGCCCACCTGGAGAAGTCCATCAGCAAAGATGAGCTGAACTACCTTCTGTGAGATGCTGTTGGCTTGTTCTGACTTATGGGGTATTTCTGTGTTTGTGCTGAAGACTTCTGGGAATTCCTTGAACTTTTATTGCCTTAAGACCAAATCTTTTCATGGCCAGTGCTGATCATCAGCTTGACCTCAGGAACAACACGAGCCTGAGGATTTCCCTGCGTGTGGATGCTGGACCTCGCCCCTGGGAGCCCAGGCTTCCATCTCTGTGTTTTTATGCACAGCTGAGAACCACAGTCACTGGGTCAAATTTTCACAAATCGTGAAGGCACTGAATTTCCAAAAGGATTGCTGTGGGCTGCACAGGCCCGCTCCCAGAAGGCCCTTGGGAGAGCAATTGCTTGTTTTCTCTCTCCGCTGCACAGGTGCATAACCTCACCTGTGCTCCCCAGCTCTTCACACTGAAAGAATTTCCCCTCCACGTTCTGTCAGGTCTGCTGAAAGATGCTCCATCTTTCTGCTAAGCAGACATAGATCTTTTATCACATAACTTCTGCAAACAGCACACATACATTTTTTATTTTAGGATTTGTTTTTTTCTCTTTTTCTTTTTCTTTTTTTTCCTTCACAACTCAGCACCAAGAACAAAAGAAAACTGTTTACCAGACACAGGCAACTGGTTTGGGTTTTGTTTTCCTCTGTTACTCTCTGAATTCAAGTCTGTTTTTAAATAAAGAGACGCAGAAGAAGCAGGAGACCTCCTGGGTCAGCCGGGTCAGCCTCCTCTATCGAGCAGGATTTTCCCATACACTCTGACCCCCTCAAGGATTTTATCTGGCCTGTTTTTCGAACACCTCTAATGATGGTGACTCAGCTACCTCACTAGGCAGCTTATTCATCTGTCTAGCCTAATTGCTCTTAGCTTCATTTTGTCTCCCTTTGTATGCAACGTGAATTTTTCCTTTTCTTTTTGTCTTATTTTAGGACCATTTCTTTATCAAGGGGGGGATGTGTTAACAAAAAAATTGTCATCCTCAAAATAACCCCTCAATTTCTTCCAATCTGAAAATATCTGTAAAGCACGGCAATACTATTGTCATGTCTAATTTATTAGCCTATGTGTAAGCTGGAGATGGTTTGTTCAGTGAAAGGGTTAATAACAGTAACAGCTACAGAAGTCCTGGCACCCCTTTTTTTCCTCGAGGAGTAGGGATGGTATCATCAAGATAACTTCACCTAGATAGGGGAATGGAGTCCCTACTAGTCAGAAATCCATGTCTTGAAGAACAAGACTGGGAATGACCATCAAACATCATCAGGGCAAGCAGACACTACTTTGGTAATGGTGGACCAGCTCTTCAGACCGTGCCCAAAAGGGAAACACTCGCTTTCTTTAGTTCTTTAATCCAGGGAGCAGCATCAGCTCAGTACCTGGTCAAAAAGATTTGGGGATACTGGGGCAGAATGCAGATGAGAACTACTCCCTTGTCCCATGAGTGGAGGTGTCACTCACCTCAGAAAGCAACACAACCTAAAGACTGTTGAGGCATTAACAGGGCACAGCAAGAGCTTCTCATCCAAACGTGAGTCACTCTGTCAGACCAAGAATTGCAAACTGATATCCCAAAATGTTAACATGGGTTGCAATCAGCTGGGACTCTCAGAGCAAGAGCCAGTGCCCTGAAGCCTGGCAGGGACGTAAAGTGGCATCAGGCACAGTGGCCTTTTGAGGGATTCATTTGCAGCAGATTCCCAACTCTCCCCTGGTTTCCAATTCAGGAAAAGCCAGGCGATGCTGCCTTATACAAGAATGCAACCCACATCCAGTGACCTTCTATCAGTAATTTAAACCCTAGTTTGAAATAAAAGTGTAGTTTGGTCCACGATCTTTACAAGAGTTCACATTGCTGGCTTAGGACACTGAATAACATCAATGTAGAAAGCTGCAGAAGATCCAACTAAAGAGAGGCATTGATGAGTATTTTAATTTTGTTTATCATTCCATTTTTCAGTTCATTTTGATTTAAACCTAATTTTTATTCAAATGTTTAAAACTAGGCTTGGGCAAGATAATTCCTCCTCATTTAAAAAATACCCCAAAACCAATAAAATAAAACAAAAACAAACCAACCAAAAAAAAAAGGACAAAGAAAACAAAATCATGGCTTGAAAAATTGAGCTCATGTGTAAATATTACTGGGTTCTGTTCCAGTCTAGAGAACCCACAAAGGGTAAAAAGAGAAAGGAGGAATTGATCAAAAGAGATGGGGGAAAGAAGAAAACGTGAAAAATGAAGCCAGGTGGCAAAGGCACAACAAAGAGATGGTGGCTGTGGACACAGGAAAATGCTCAGGTAAAGAAATGTGTCCTAGTGCACAGAAGTGGTCAGCATACCCACTCACACATCATGTTTCTTGTCACCTAAACCTGAACAACTTATTTCAGTACATGCCTTGTTTTCAGCTATCAGTCCTACTGGAGTCAATTAGATAGGCTCACACTTAAACACCTCACAGAACCAAAGCTGCAGAGCAGGGCCTTTCCTCCAGTTAAGAGACCATTCTGAAAATGCCCTTGACCAAAGCACGCAGATAAATTGGTAGGTGTTAGACTGGGACATATAAGTGCTACTGAAGTGGAAGACTCATGGGGAGAAGCCTGTTCTGCCATCTCCTATGCTCCCCTACAAATTCAGAAAGCTGTAAGACAAGCACCAGAAGACCCTTCTGACCTTAATTTATTTTGTGTTAAAAAGGTGGCAGATCAAAGACTGCTTTACATAAACCAAGAGGATGCTCTACTCTCTCTGCCACCTATACAGGAATGTATGTACAAACAATGCTTTAAAAAAGAACACTGACAAGGGGTTGATTATTTTCCTGTTAATTTCTTCATAAAACAAAACTTATTTTCCTGGTCTTGGCATCCAAGGACTGTATTTAAAGCCCCTAAAGGAAAAAGAGGCAAGGGGGAGAACAGGCTTTTCCACGGCCACTAAATGAGAGAAGGGCAGAGTTGCAGCAGAGTTACTGAAGTGAACAACCTTGATCTGACCAAAAGGAGTCATTTAATTTTAGGTACTCCCCAAAGGTTTTATTCCTCTTGGCTGCCAGGCCAGAAATGTCAGGCGTGTTGAGATGGGGCACCCTGGAAAGTGCCGAGCCTGAAAGGCAGCAAACAGGTTCCGCATGACTGCTGTTAGGTCTGGGAGCCTCCATGGAGAGCTGAACCCTTTGACCAGATAGGTGTGAACCAAAGAGGGGACTGGGTCATTTCTTTTCAAAGTTTTCTTTGCTTTACAAAGGCTTAAAGAATTTTTTTTTTTTAATTCCAAGAAGCTCCAAACTTTCAGTTTCAAAAGAGGAAAATAAAAAAAAAATTAAAAAAAATTGAAGCACATTCTTTTTACAAATAAATGACACAACAGGGAGAGACCCAGCAGGGGAATTAAAGCTCTTTTTTCTGACTGATCCAGGAGCATTTTTCTAGGCATTAGCTAGACTTAAAACAATAATGAAGTTTGTCACTGTGTATGTCATAGAGCAGATCTCTCTAAACCTGAAGGTTTCTAAACTGTAATATCTGTGGGGAAAGAAATGCCTTCTGCTATGGATATACATAGCACCAAGTACAACAAGGTCTAGCTCTTGACAAAGGTCTCCAGCTGATGTTGAAATACAAATAACTAATGGGACAAGATGGAAATTGTGCTCTAATCCTCCCAGTGGCTATTGTACAAGGAAATGAATGGGGACCTTGGGAGAAAATGAACAGACTCATACCCTGTGAACACACAGCTGCAGATTCAGTGGCTAGGTAGTGCCAATGTAGGTCCAGCCCCATATCCATTAAAAAAATGTACAAAAATGCTTGAACTTTCCTCACCAACTTGAGCAATCCATGAAAATTTCTTTTTGAAATGCATGGGTTGCAAATATGCATGAAGGCAGACCTAGTGACCGTGTCTGTCCCAGCACAGGACTCCTCAGTGTCTGCTGTCTGTGATCCTCTGTGCATTTGTTCACAACTAGTGACTGCCAGGGCCAGGAGTTACTAAGGAAGCAAAGATTTTTGGTGATGCCAATCCCAAATGGGTGTAAATCACCAAAAGTTAGCACACTGACAAGATAAGCTGCTAACATTAGCAATTTCACAAAGTGTCTTCCTAAAATCAGCATGACTTCAAGCTTCCTAAAATTCAGTTGGAAAGAGAGATTAATACAGCCAATAGAACATTGTTCCATGATGGCTGAAACTGAAAAGCATTACAGCTCATTCATAGTCATACAAACCTAAAAATAATGCCTACTAATTTACTTTTAATTTTAATTTCAGCCAAATTGACACTGCTTTCTCAAAAACTCATGGAACTTTTACTGTGTGTTTGCCTTGTAAACAGCTGCTTTATCTTCACACATGGCTTGACCCAAAATCTGCAATAAGACATAATGTTCCTGACCTGCAGGTTGCAATTTTCACATGGCCAAGTGCCACAAGACATATGCCATGACTCCCAGAGCCAGGGGCAGCTTTGGGAATGCCTCAGGAAGGGACAACAGCAGCTGCCATGGATGCCACCACTCCTTGGTGGTCGCAGCTGTGTACAAAGGTGACTTGACACTGTCTGGATATTTACAGGCTGAGACCATCGCGTGTATTAAGCAACATCTGCCCCAGCACTGCTTTGCTACCAAATTCATGAGAACCCAAATGCTGGAAAAGCATTTGAATTGTTCACAGATTGCCTTGAACAGTAATCAGTGTAACATCTTCCATTTCCTTTCTACACATTTGATAGACCAGTTTTGCAGAATTTAGCGATGTTTGCTGCGTGTTTTCAGCACCTTGGCTTCTTTCTATTAAAACTGAATTGCCATCACATTTCTGAATACCTACATGAAAGAGGAAAAAGCCAGCACAGCAGGCATCTAATGCAAAGGGTATTGAGATCATCCAAGCTCAGTCTTGAATGTGCAGTTAATAAATTCTTCAAAAAAAATTTCTTGCCCAAGAAGTACTTTCACGAAACACTCCTGGATTAAAATGCTAAATTTTCTCCTCTGAAGTTTGTTTTTAAATGACTTGATTGTTCAAGATGCAGAGTTTCAAACTGCCACTGATTTGTATGAAAATTAGAAGTATTTAACCTTTGCAAAGTCACCAGGTTTTAGCTGACAACAACTTGAGTGCATCTAGTAACTTTCAAGAGTTCTTGTTAGTAGTCTCTTCTGACAGAAACCCTGTAAAAAGCAAGTTTTGAAGGGGAACAGCAATTCTTCACAGGACTGAAAGAGCAGCAATCAATGGTCAATTGCCAATTTTGCCACAAACTTTGTGTATGACCGTCAATAAGTCATTTCATTTCCCCATACCTTAACTTACTAATGAACAACAAAAGGTTGATCTACCTTTTCTCTCTGTCCTTTGCTTATAGAGACTAAAAGCATTTTAGATCAGAGCTGGGACTCCTGTGTACCACACCATAATCAGATAAAACACATAGCTCACAGAACTTACTGAATGCAGTATTTTAATAGAGCTGTAGGGGATGCCTACAGCTCAGTTCTGAGCACATGTTTCAATTCCTGGGAAAAATACACACATTAAACAGGAGTGGGAGGAGTGGAAGGAGAAAGATTCCAATTATCAGGTAGTGGGAGCAGAGTCAATCAGGAGGAGCCATTCTCCCTCCCTTCCCCAAAACAATGTAGGTGGTAGCGCATTGAGTCTTCAGATTGCACCACGGGATGCAGAGCCACAGTTCAGCTTTCAGTGTTACTAATAAAAGGTTAAGGTTTCAAGCTATTTTTTAATTTAGATCTGTTGTTTGGTAATTGAAATAAACATTCAAATTTGAGCATCAAATTTCTCATTAGTTTCACATCAATACCTGTGCTGAAACTATGGATCAGTGAACTGAGTTTCTCACTGCCCAAGTGAATTCATTAATCATTCTCTCCTAAGATGGGCACATAAGCAGACAGCTGTTCTAAGCAGCTGTCTTCTGATGAAACTCCTAACGTGCATACAGCTAAAAAAAAAAAAAAGAGAACAAACCACCCACACACAAAATCTACCTTTTCAACAGTCTGCTGTTGTCTTAACGCAGAGATCTACCTGCATGGACAGGTCTGGCAGAGAAAGGAACTGGATCCCCACTCAACAATGCATTCCAATTTGTAAATGGTCACTTTATGGTTACAGACAGAAAGTTTTAAAACCATTAAGACTTAGTTACCACTTCTTATCTGGGGTATCATGAGGAAGAAGAAATACAAAACCAGACACTGATGAATGTATTCAATGGACAGGTATAATCTTAAACCAGATCCAGTTAATTTTTTTTTCCGTCTATAGCCACATAGCTTCAATTCTTCATCCACTACTCCCATTCTTCTAATAACAGATATTTAGATTTATTTTCATATACCTTGATGGGTTGGGACGAGATAGGCATTATGGCACACATTAGTCTCCTATTTTCCATTACAGCCAAAACAAGTGCTTCGGTAACTGGAGCTTATCCTATTTAAATATATGCAATCAGGAAATTTGAGATTGCCTTGATGGACCATATAATATTTCCTTTAGAAGCTCCCTGATATGCCATCGTCTACAAGTTCATCCATACAGCAAATGGTCTCACTGGGTAACCTTTCCCCAGTTGCGTCACCCACACCAAAGAAAGATGAGACCATTGAAAAATGTATAAACAAGGACTTTTGAACTGACTTTGTCCAAGAGACAGGAAAAGATTGTACAAACACACCTTTTAATACCCTGAAGCATTACAAAATCTTTGCTGCACGTTAAAATGGATGTTTTATATTTTTGGAACAAGGCGAAGTTTAATGAAAATGTTTTCTTATTTTATAAATTGCCAATGTTTTACTTGGCAAATTTGTAGATTTGTTGAAAATTGCGTTAGCAGATGCATTCAAACATATCTAGAAAGAGAGAGTGGGGTTTTTTGTTGAAAAATTTGCTTCCTGGCTGCAACCAGGGCCATCAAACAAAAAAAAAAATAAAGAAGTACAATGAAACTAAGAGTCCATGTAAGCACCTAGGTCAGTTTTAACTTTAATAGAAATTTGGACCGAATTTTTATCGAGTTAGTCCATTTGGAAAACTCACCCTGACCACTGCAATGAGGGAGATTTCACATGCTCCTTTGTGTTTCACCAGAAAGCTCCAGAATGTGATAACAGAGGCACTAATCAAACATGTAGATGTGGCACTTGGGGACATGGTTTAGTGGTGAATGTGGCAGTGCTGGACTCAATGATCTTAAAGGTCTTTTCCAACCTAAGCTTCTATGATTCTATTCTGTGATTCCACAGTGGAGGAGCTGGGCTGATACAATAGCCCAGTGTGGTTCCCAAAACAGTTTGCTATCAAATACTTCTGGTTACTTGGATTTTGAAAAAAAAAAAAAAAAAAAAAAAAAAGAAAACCTTTAACAAGGCAGTGTGTGTATGGCGACAAAAGGAGACATTTCAGTTTCCTCTACTTTAGTTACTATGGCAAAGTTTGTGGGAAGCAACAAAGTCTTTGATCTCTCTCCTTGCAAACCTTGCCCTGATCATATCTTCAGCCAGGCATGACCATAACTTTACCAGTAAGTTACAATGAGCCCCTGAGTCTGGAGAACCCACAGCCACCTGTCAGTGAAAAGCATGAGGGGACTATTGAGAAATTTGTTTCTGGTTCTAAACTGTGTCAATAAGGTGAGAGAAGGATAACCATGAATTACTTCCTCAGGATAGTTTACCTGAGCAAAATCAACATGATTCAGACCACTTCTGACGTGAGTAATAAAATAAGCTTTCTTAGTGTCTTGCACTAAAATACTTGTGCTTCACAAGACCTTCAAAACACTTTGACAAACAAGAATTACTTCATCCATCCCCCTTTCCAGGACATCAACATTTTATAGAAATCTAGACTGTTTTCTCTTTGTACATGCAGGTTGCTTGAATTTCCTTGACCAGAAGATTTCCCATTTCATTATGACCAGGACAATTCCCAGCTCAGCTGTGAATGAGAGCTTTGCCTGACTCCATACAGAAGGAGACTGAAAACAAAATATTATATTTCATATCCCCTGAAATAATCAACCCTCCTCCTCTTACATGTAGAAGAAATTTGGACCTTGTGACATCCCTAAATAATATTTTCATCTCCCCAATTCATAATGGCTATAGAAGGATCAGCATGACTTAAAATACATAAATAAAGAGATGTTCAGAAATTGGTAATTTCCTTTTTTCTTCTTTTGTATTGATGATTTCTTTTTCAACTTATTGTAGGAAATCTGCATTAGAAAATGAATTCTAAAAGTAAACATTAGCTTACAAAAGCCCTATTAATTTAACACTGGGGTTTGTGACAGAATAGAAGAAGGAGAAATGATAAAGAATTCTGTAGTACCTGTCCTGAACAAGCAATAGTGTGCTATGCTTGGTATAAAACCTACAAAACTCAACTGCGGTTTCCAGAACATGATCAAAGAACAATTTTTCGTCTCCAATGGCATCAATAGCAAAGTTCATACCAACTTCAAAAGGCCAAAATTTGATGGCTTTACTCACACCGAATCATTTTTTAATTCATGTGTATTCCATTGACATCAGAAGAAGCAGGGATGAAGTAAGGGCTACTGAACCAGAATACAGGTATTAGAATTTGATGCAAAGCAATTAAGTTGGGATACTTATATCACTTTCTGACTCAATTCCTAGGTACTACTGGGGGAGATAAAGCTAATTTTGTTCCATATTCTAAGTTACAATATTATCTTAATTTCAGCATTTAACATGTTTCCTTCCTAAAAGGAAATGCAGCCCTTCTTAAATGCTGATACTCAGACAATTATCTCTTGACAAATCACTTGGAGATTTACTTTTTTTAAGAAACAATAATTCACTCCTCATCTAATTCCCATTAAAGTAATCATTTGTAAAAATGAAAATTACTTTGATAGCTTGACCAAAGCTTGTATCTATGGTTAAATATGTACAGCAGCTTCCTGAATGAGGTAATTGATCAAAATAGTTTTCAAGGGCTTTGGCTTTAAAGAAAAATGCCTATATCAAAGGATACAGTGAAATCATACACAGCAGTTAAAAATAACTCTGTCTCCTGTTGAGGTGGTAACACTGCTGCACTTGGACTGTTTACCCCTTTGGCTTGGTATCACTCTAAGCATCAAAGGACATGTCACAAGGATGAAGAATAACCTGGTCTGACCTCTTCCTAGCCCCAAAAGTCTACCTATTCTAATCATCTTATATGGTAAATTTAAGATTTATAAAATCTTATTCGTAAAATTTATACGGTCTTCCAGATCCCACCTTCCTCCCTGTCATTTCTTTTCATCTCTTGTACAAAATGTGTTAAACTTTGAGGCTATTATTGTATTAACAAAATTATCAAAAACTCCCACCAGGGATCTATGGCCAATGCGACACGTACAGCACAAATAGGAAGAACATCTTGTGCAGGAGTGTTCAATCTAAACAGCAAAAACAGACAAGAAGTAACAACAAGGAAGGCTTACTATCCCATTTTAGAGATGGGCAGCTAAAGATTGGACACATGGAACTGTGCAAGGACATAGAAAACACCAGTGACAGCAAAAGAAAGTAAGCAAAACATGCCGCCACGCAAAGTGCCTTTTATTAAGAATCTGTCTCCTACCAAGACTTTTCATGGGATCCCAACCAAGTGACACTGCTCTAAACTGTTTTTTTTTAAAAAAAAACTTCCTAAAGGTATCTCCTTGGGCAAGGTGCAGACAACAGTGAAGCAGTGCATGTGTTGGCTCTCAGACATAAATGATCCTGGGAATGAGAGAGATGAAGAGAAGAATGGATTTCATTTTTACTGCTCAACCTAATGGAGTTTACAACTTACAAAATGAAAATAAGCACAGCATATGAACCCATATTTTGAAAAGGATACAAAGTGTATCATAGCGATATTACTAATCCTATAATTCCTCAGAGAGGCAAATAACCTTTTCTCTTGATATAGGCATCAGGCATTGATCTGTCACACTGTTTGTTCTAGCAGAGCTCCCAGAGGTGCATTCAGTTTGAAACGTTAAGGCTAGTTCATTAGCCGTCCCTACCTCGTTTCTCTGAGAGAATCAAGATAATACTGTGGTTAGTTAATGGCTTTCTCTTGTTTCCCCCAGAGCCTGCCTGTCTGAAGCCTGCAGGCCCAAGCAGCTTTCTTTTTTCCCCCTTCCCTTCACTATTAGTCACAGCTGGTAAGGCTTGCAGGAGCCTGGCTTGTTTGGGAACAGCCGGATCGCACAAATGGTTGAGCCTCTGTTGCAAACAACCACCTTGGCCCCTGCTGCCAGAGAGGAGGGCTCCTGCCTGCACAGCAGTGGGGAATGAGGGATGGAAGGAAGGGGAACTCCTCATCATCATGCTACAAATAGGTCTCCTTCAGAAAATTGCCAAAATTATGAAAATAAAAAAGAAAAAGGTGTTCTTGTCTCAGGGAGCTGCTGCGATCAACTATTTCATAAATAAAACTGACTTTTACAGGCAACTGCTATCTCCAGAATCAGGAAATGTCACCTGCCTTGCTCTCGGGTTCTGTTGTTTACCGTCACAGTTTGGAGGTTGGGTAGTCACAGACAAGAATCTCTCCCAAGAGCCATCCCACTAACAGCTCCTAATGGACGGGCAACATTCCCTGTACTTTTGCCTTTTGCTTAACACATTCTGTCCCTCATCATCCTCACGTAAATGCTGAAGTAAGTCACCCACCTGGAGAGGTTCCAGCACTGCTGTGAGCATCACAAGGCTAAATGCGGCAGCTTAAAATGCGTTTATCTCTCTTGTTTTTAGCTTGCATTTAGGCTTTGTAAAATTAATATCTGATTCCCACGAAAGCAAGACAATGGCAATGTTGATGAGTGTCAGATATCCACAGGCAGAGGCGGTAAAAGTTCCCTTTGCAGGCAGTAATTCTATCAGTGTACCTCAGTGCTGATCTGCAGTGTCCCTGCTATTCTGGTGCCTCACTCTTTTATCTACACATTCAGCATTCATTGCTGTGTTACCAGACACTGCCAGTCATGAAAGGCTGCATGATGATTTTATCTGCCTCCCAGTATATTACCCATTGGGGAACAAACTTAGACTTGTAAATGTTTTCTTTTACAAGTGCTCTAATCCAGACATTTAGAGCTGCTTTTGCTTGCCAAGCAAATAGCACCAAGCTATTTACAGAAATCCTGCTGAAGTTAGCAGTAGGCAGGGTGGTGACTATCAGATAAAACCCAGTCTGAAAGACAACTCTTTCATATTGCCACAGGATTTTTTTTGTTTGGAACAGTAAGTACACACCCACCCAAAGAAATATAACAAAATTCAAAAGCTGCTCTTTGGGATACAGGTTTATGATACTGCTGCATGAGCTTAAGTGGGAACTGCCACCAAAAGAAACGATGCCTCCCCATCACTCCCCTTCTCTGCACAGAGAGTGATGGCTGTTTTTGCACTTTCTTAAAGATGGTGTCCAGTGGAAAGTTACTCCTTTGGTTGGGAGAAATTTTCCCTCATCTAGTTCCCTGAACCAACACTGCAGGACCCACTGAGACCTGTGCTGACCCACGAGAAGCAGCAGCTCACTGCCAGACTGACTCAACCACAGGTAAAACTGATACAACCATGTCAGTCACACAGGCATCTAACACCTATCCCCCAAAATGTCATGGAATATGTACAATAGCCATGAAAACAGACAGACCAAGAGCAACATCTGAGCCAATCACAAAATCAAGGCATCTCCTTAAGCATTCACCAAAATTTATGTGAAAGCTGAATACTAACAAAGGAAAGGTTTCCTGAACAAATCTTGGAACTTGATCAGAACAGAATTAGAAGAATAAAGTTTGAAATAATGAACATGGCAGGTCCTTTTTCTAAATGCTCCAAATCTTGCCCTTCCACTGAGTCCACAGTATGATGCTGGAATACTTTTGTTATGTCCAGAAATGACAGGGCATAGCAAAGGTACATGAAACAAGATGGGAACTCCTGTGCTTCCCAAAACACAACCAAAACCAGCAATGAAAGTCAACAAGGAAAGAACAATGGAAAAAGAAAATGTTCTTTCACCTGTGGAGAACACTCAGGTTCTTTAGAAACACACACCAGAGTGACTTTTCATGAGACTGTAAATCTACCACCAAAAATGCAAAGCAGAAAGCTGGTAGAGGGGATGTGTTATTAGAATTTGTCCTACATTCTCAATTTCATGATTACCTCAAGTATAAATGCTGCGATTGACATCAGCGCACGACCTCTCAATCAACTTCACAAAGAAGAATCTCTTCCTTCCATGCCCCACTCAAGAAATCCATTCCCAAAGCCAGCATTTTATCCACAGTTAAAAATCTCCCAATTGGCCTGCAAAGAAACTACCTGGCCTACAAGGTCTTAGAGGATTGAGAGTATTCCCTATGAATTCAGCAGGCCGCAGATCTACTTGAATTTCTCCAATTCTTGTGGTAACTTCAGCTTCTCTTTCACAATGCGCCCAGTCAACAATGAACTTGGTTGTATCTGTTTTGTTCCTTCCTTCACAGAAATTTGACTTTCTCTCAAATGTCTACTTGAATCAAGCATTGTTTTTGTCAAAAGCCAATTTTCAGAAAGTGGTAGAGAAAGTTTGGTGTAACAAGACTACTATTTTCAAGGTGAAATAAAGTTGGCTTCTATTTATCAAATCTCTATTAACGGAAGGAGATGTCTTAAGGAAATGGATAGGGCTATTTAGTCATCTTTGCTAAGAGCTCCATTTTCCATGGATGAAACATGCTATTTAATGATTAACTATTATTATTTTTATATCCCATTTTATGACACCATGTCTTGCTATAAGGCAACTATTTACTACTCTGAGCACTTAGTAAAAAGAATTATCATTCTCTGCTGTCTTTTCTTACCAAGGAAGTGAAAGGAAACAAAGTTACAATTTTAAAGAGAATACTTTTAGCAGATGTTATTTATGACTCCTTTTAGCAATGGTCCTATTCATATCTTATGAAGACACAGAACACCTATGATACAAAAAAAGATAAATAATTATCATAAAGATTAACTAATCAAGTACGAAAATAATTGGAAAAGCACTATTTAACAAAATAGTACACAACAGGTCTTCCTATTCCTGTAGGTATCTGATGGTTCATCATTCATTTAGAACATTTTTGGGGGTGCAACTTGGTAAATTGCATCTGTGAATACTGAAAATGATGCAAATATGAAAGAAAATGTTGTCAGGAAATTTGTGCACCTTTCAGAATAAAAGCAGAACATCCTTTCATTTGCTGCAGGGGACATGCCAAAGCATGGCATTTTTTCCTGCAGAGTCTTTGATCAAGACGTTTTTTAGAAGATCTGAATTTGTGACAAAATTAGGAGAGAGAAAAGTTCAGAACATTCAAGTCACTCGGCAATTCATTTTCAGATTTGATCTCATTTTGTGTTTTAATGAATGTTGAAATTTAGCTGAAGTCACTAGAAAGGACACGAGCCGACGCTTCCTTGCAAGAAGGCCTTCTAGCAGAATCTGAGCTCGTGACTTCTTTCTGTGAAGTCTTAATTGGTTAGGACAGAAGATTTTTTTTTTCCTTAATTTCCCAAAGCAAAATTTGCTTCCCCAAGTGCTCTAAGAACAGTCACTAAAAAAGAAATTAACATGTGAAACTGTAACATTTCTAACACTCCTACATGACCAAAAGGATGCAATTTTAGAACTGTGATTTGGAACCTACAAACATTTTAAACATTTGTCTTGTGGTTTATTTGTAAACTAATGAGTCTTGATGCTGCTCCCTATGCTCATGCTGCAATCTGTTGTTGGCCTTTTTGCAGCTTTAAGATCTACACTTTGGAGAATCACAGGGGGTGTTGGAAAAATAAGCCAACAGAAGCAGCATGATTAAATTTCACTTTTAACTTTTGAGGAACTAACATTAAGTACCATGTGTTTTTAATGCATGAAAACACCCTCGAAACTGGGGCACTGCAAGTTGGATTAAGATCAGCATTTCCTTTTCCTCAAGACCTTGCTAGATAAAATAGCCTGAGCTTTTTTTTTTTCCTTTCTTTTTCCTAAATGGCAGGTTGCCAGCAGCTAATTTAAACGTAACAATGGAAATAATCATTCTCACAAATTCAAGAATTTGTGTCTCTGTATCTATGGCAAATCTATTTAAGCGTATTGCTAATTACTGTTACTTACAGAAGGCAAGAACCAACAGGATTCTCATGCACATGTATAAGCTGGCAAGCTTAAGGATGTGCTGTAGGATTGAAGGCTGTATGTGCTCATGTACTAAAATCACAAACTTCAAAGGGTTACATGAGGGAGGCTAATTGAAGAGCTTTTTTTATATAATCTCATACAGTGTATTTACTTTTGCTTTTTGGGATGTAGATGGTGCAGCAGTGTATGCAAACTTGTAAAATAAAACTTGTAGTGTCTGTAAGAACTTCATTTCACATATGACCTTTTACAGTAATTGGATCTGAATTATAATCAGTCACCTGAGTCCTGAAATAGATAAAATAGTTTTTTAATGTTAAAAAGTTTTAGCCCTTCGTTGATTATCTATCAGTGCTTACAGTCCTGTGAAAATAAGATAAATGAGAAATTTGGTCTCTAATTAGACTTCACTAGATTTACAGCTTTTAATTTATACGCCAATGCAACTCAGGCCGGCACTAACACAGATAGAGATGGAGCCACAGTTTTCAATTGATTTAACAATTTAATTGCAGCATTAACATCCATTAACATTTAACTAACCTTTTAAACTAACCTCAGGCACAACCTTAAAGACTAAATGAAGTAAAATTGCATATAAAAAGGTACTAACATACAGCTGTAAGAAGCCAGAGTGAATCTTTAGGGAGATTTAGCATTGCTTCCCCACATCAGCAGGAGGGAGTCTGTTTTCCTTCTTGCAAAATTCAGTAGGAAAGCATGCTCTAAATTATAGGAAAAGGAAATAGACACATTTGACGGTTATTAACTCTCATTTATATCTTCTTGTCTATACGTGATGTCTAAAAGACACAATATCCCTCACTCTGGTCATGCACTAAAGAACAATTTTATTACTAAGAGAAACAATATTCCTGGATTATCTGTGATAAAACGTGATGTAAGGGAATATAAAATAAGATGCTGAAGTTTGATATGAAAGAGAAACCTCATATTTTAGAAACAATGGACAAATAGGGCTCCTGTTTATTTGGTATAAATCTAAAGCAACTACACTGAACCTGCTGGAATTACTTCAGGTTTACCCCTGTGGTACCACAAGAGAAAGCCATAGAAAATAAGCAAGGGAAGTGCCTGAGTTGAGCACCCAAAAACTACTTCAAAGCAGCAGTAGCCATGGGTGTTTGGGGCTTCAGGGAAGTCCTGAGAGCCAGACCTGCAGCTGTGCATCGTTGTTCCCCCAGCTCTGTGGCAGCGCAGGGCTGTTGAGGGGCTGACTCCAGCACTGGAAGAACACCATATACAGAGGCCATAAATCTGCATTCCAGCATTCCATGCCCATAGCCCATCAGTAGGGCTGGGTCAGGATTTAAAGGTCTTTTGTTTCTCACACGGATGACAAACGGGAGTTTTGGGGACCTTTTAAAATGTCATTTAGGCATTCTCGACCTGTGTAGTGTCAGATCTGTCATAAGTCTCTGTGCCATCTGTGTAACGCACAGATACTGTAAAAATTCATAACGTATTGGGGGGAGGTTGGTGGCACAGCACAAGGTTTGGTATTTCCAGCTGTTACCCAACTCAGTTTCTTTTGGATTGAACCACGGCTTGCACAAATTATTTCAGTGTGTTCAGTGGGTGTCCTGTGTAAATGCTTATCAGTGCTGCTGAGTTTCACACTCAGGTTCTCAGCTAACTGTGCGTGTGCTGTTACCACTTCTCTCTGTCTACATGGGATTGAATATTAGCCAGGGAATACCAAAACATTAGGTTGGTAACTTGGAAACTATCACAACCTTGTGTCCTTTTGATGGCAGGGCTGGACATCACACAAGGTTTGTGGTCTGTGTTGGCATGCAATGGTTACCTGGAGTGTAATATTGATGTTCCAAAGATTAAGAGTCTCCTAGCAGTACATGTTGACACCATTATGTTGTAATGACTCCTCTGGAATTATTAGTCATTCCAATCAGCTCTCTGCTGTACTGTTTGACCACATACATCATAAATGTATGAGGTCAACGATCTGGATATTAAAAGCATTGATACAACAGAACATGCCACTTGGATGGGTTTTTCAAGTGCCTTGTTTGAATTCACGTTGCCACTCTTGAGAAATGCATCATATGTATGCAAAGCTCCTAAAGCCTTTGTTTTCAGCTCCTCCTCAAACTCCAGTGAGTAAACTGTAGGTGGGTACATAAAGTCAACAAATTTATTGAAGTAGTTCTAGTAAACTCTGGATTATGACCCCTTAAGAAGTCATGTAATACCAACACAAACGTGTCTGGTAGTACCATCCTTTCTTGTTCCATTAAAACAAATATCATCACAGAAAATCATAGGAAAGTTCAAATAAAATTTAAACACAAGCATCCACAATGGTATGAGTACTTTAGAGAAAACCTGAATCCCCAGAGGAAGCCCTGCTCTATCTTCTACCAAGTACTTCTCTAAGGTTAAAGATTATTTTGCTGTGTATCTGTGAGTATTTACCACGTACATAATATTTGCTTTCTTGTTTTACTGAAAAAGCAACCTTTTGAACTATAACATGTGGATTCATTGATCAGTGTTCATATAGAAAAAATAATCCCCCAAACATCAATACAACTTTTTAAGCTGCCTCTGCTCTCTCTATACATCCAGAGAAGGTCAAATTTCCAGGATATGCACATAACCCATCTGCCTCTTGTTCCTTAGACTCATCACTTCAGTACTGCAGCTTCTGCCATCAAAAGTAGGACTTCCATTTCTTTCTGCCTCTGCTTCTCCACAGCTTAACTGTGGATGAAAATTCCTCCATGCATATTCTCTCCTCCTGTTTTGAAGCACTGTTTAACCGTATCATTATATTCTTTCTAAAATAAGGTGTTTGAGTCCATCACTTGCAAAATGCTGCTATATAAAACAAGAAAGTTTTGCTTTAAAGTTTCAGAAATATGAACCAGTGTTCACACAGGTAACTGAAATCCAAGCACCAAAATATTATCTCAGATTGACATGGAAAATTGGTTAAATTAGATGTTTTACAGGAGTAAGTGACAGATCAACATACCAAAAAACAAAACAAACAAACAAACAAACACCCAACCAAAACAAAAAATAAAAACAAACAAACAACCCCAAAATACACAAGTGTAAAGAATTGTAAGGCAATAAACCTCATGTGTGTGCTAACAGGAAGATCAATATGAACTTACAGCTTTTAAAAGTGACAGTAACCTACAGGAACCTACAAGATGATTTTTCAGATTTCCTTCTCTTAAAAAAATCATTATATATTATTTACTTCAAATCCTCCTCTACATTAAAACCATCTTAATATCCTTTCAATATCCTGCTACACAGAGTCTCTTTGATAGAAGGCTGCTGTGTGCCTCCCATCTTCTCTGTAGCTGGTTCAAGGGAGGCAATCAAAGGAGGCAGTCACGGGATGAGGTCAGAACCAGCCTGTATTCTGCAAACTGGAAATTATCAGCTGATATAATAAAATTCATCTAAATACAACCCTCAGCCCCCCCAGCAGTTCCTAGGAGATTGCACTCAGAGTGGGAAACATAGAAATGGTCTTGGGTCTCCTTTTCAGCTCTCAGGGTATCACAGCCTCTGGTTTGATTCCAATTCCAACTACAGCCATCTAATGATATTTGAAGATACTCTCAATTTCACATCTGGCCTTCACATGTGACTCCTCTTCATATGAGAGGAGTGTGTAATTCCTATAGGTTCCACATTGCATTTTCCAGCCCCATTTAGGTCTTGAGTACCCCATAGCACCTCTACAAGTTTCCCTTCCTTAGACAACCAAATTATGAGTTCTGGCTCATCAGACTCACAAAATCCTAACAGTTAATGATAAATGAGGTGGGACAGCAAACAAGTCTTTAATCATCCTCCTGATTTTGCAAAGCATTTGGAAGTGGGATGTGTTACACCAGGATAAAATCCTGGATAAAAAAAGGCAAAACATGTCCTCCAAATATAAATACACACATATATACGTATATATATACACATAATGCAAACTGGCAGCCAACTAACAAAATACTAGGGAATGACTCACTGAATAAGACATGACATCAGAGATGGAGAGGCCTATTATCTCATATATCCACTCTTCTGAATAGCCTTTGCATTGCTTTATTTAATTCTTTGTTCTCTTTGCCATTAAATATCCCTGCTGATTAGGTTTTCTCAATCTATCTCAATTAGATTTACCTCACTTTCCTAGTCAATTCAGTGCTTAGTCTAGGTTTATATAAATGAATTCTGGCCACGCAGCAATTGCTTTTGGAATTAACTAAATATAATTATACTGTAATTTTGAGACTGCAATAACAGTGTAGTTACATGTAATCATTGTATAAAGTTATGAGTAACTGCATAAAATTTATGTTCTCTTTGATTAACATATTAACACTTTTTTTTTTTTAATCATAAATTGTGTAGACTATTTTTGGAAATTACTAGAAATCTCCCATGTTTCAAAGTAGCATTTAAGACTCAATGCTCACATTACCAGCAATGAAGGACACCCTATAGGCAAAGACACCACTCTCAAATTTCCCAGTAGCTTCCGTGGTGTCACACCACAGATTCCATTCCGAAGTGGATTTTTTCCAACTTTGGCAGCAGTGCTCACTGGAAGAGCAAGAAAATATGGAAAATATGTTCATAAATATCACACAGATATAATTTAGAGTGATAGCATGATTCAGGCTTGATGCTCTGTTGTGGCCAAAATAAGATTTCTCATTCAGAAATGGATTTTCATTC